>BMAO01037769.1:0-102015 GCA_019973975.1 Trichonephila clavata
TAAGTTATATATAATTATAGCCTTTTCCTCACCTCACCACACCTACGACATTGGCTGTAGTAGCGTTCACAAGAATTTTTAAAGGAAGGGATCGAGGGTTCAAGGTCTACCATTCTCGTATCGTACTCCAATAAGCAAGCCAAACATTTTTATTTTTTTTATTTTTATCGATTGTCGGGAACAAAAAAACAGCAAAAAATAAATTACTGAATAAATAATTAAATTAATAAATCAAAAAGACGAATATCAAATACTTAATTACATTTTATATGCAAAAAAAAACATGAGGCTATAATGAATCGGAAAAACACGAAGGATTATGAGGAAGATTCAGATCCGTGGACCCCTCCCCGCCCTTGTGTGCGCCACTGACACTGGGTAGACCTGCGACTCTTGAAAAAATTAAAAGTAGCCCGCACCCTGGAAAGTCTGCCACCCCTGTTCCAAAGAAAGCTCAAAAGCAGGATTAAAGAGAGTGTTTTCCGATACTGTGTGCGAAATAGTATCGTGCTGCCATCTATTCTACCATATACGAACAAAATCTACATACAAAGAAATTAATTTGCTCTACATTATTGTTTGTGCTGCCATCTATCATTCTAAAAGCATAAGAAAGTCTTGACATAAGAACAAATTTGCAATTCAAGTTGCTTGTGTTGCCATCTCTTGATATAAACACAAAACAAATTTTTTGATCACTTTTCTTAGCACTTCAGACAAATGGTATCAATTGATTTAATTCTTAATATTGAATCTGCACTTTCCAAATAAGAATAATAATATTATTAAACTTTAATAAATAAAAAATTAAGTTCGACATTAACTGTAATATCTACAGCTATTTGAAATTTTAATCAGTAAAAAAATAATTTAAATGAAGCTATCGTTATTATTATTATCATTAAAAAGGTTTGGAATTGGTTCTTTTTTTACAGGTTTTTTTTTCTTTTCATTCCTCTGTTCAGCTTTGGGACATATACATACAAAAATATACTATAAATAGGGAATAAACACTTAACACTAAGATTTTCAAAGAAGAACAAAAAGAGTATATTTAATTTCTTTTTTAAAGTTTAAAAAATATCATTTTAGAGAGTTTTTGTTATTAGCATATACTATTTCCTGTTAATTTTTTGACTGTTTAAAAGAATTTTATATATATTTAATAAAAGTTAAAAAATTTTAATAACATTTAGGATTGTAATTTTAAAGAATATTTGCACTATGAGTGATTTAAAAACCAATGATTTTGTCTACAAAGATATTTTTTTTTTAAAAAAAAGGAGGAATCGTGTGCTTTTTAAATTGTTCCCGATCTGTTAAAAAAAACCTTATTACTATTGGTTTATTATTCATGCAGAAAAGGGGATATGCAAACCTATAAAAAAGGGTATAGAAATGCAGAAAGGGAAATTCGGGCAATTTCATTTTGATTAAATTTGTCTTAATTAAAATTAAACTAAAACATAAGCAATAAAGATAGCAAATAACAAAGTTTTGGAGGAAATAAAAAATTGTAATGGTCTCAAATATTTTAAGAAAATTGTGATATTTTAAAAATTTTCGTGGTAAAAATATTTGGGGCACATAATTAGTAATTATTTGAAAAGCAAATATTTTTTAAAAAAGGTATATGATATCTATCGTAGCTCCCTATCTTCTTAATGCAAACCGAGAAATTTTTAAATTAAAAAATTATCTTAAAATATATTTATGATCAAAATAATCCATTTTAAATAGAGGATATAGAGATTCACCAAGAAGCTACTAACAGGACCTCCTCAGGAAAGCTCCTGGTTTGATTATAAAAATTTTGATTCAAGCAGTGCAAATTTCTTGTAATACGAATTTAACAAGACTGATAGATTTTTCGAGTTAAATTGCGTTATATACACCAAAGTGCCAGAAAAAGTAGTACTTCAATCTAATATCGTGTAGAGCCCCCACGATCAGACAGAAGGGACGCAATACATTGCGGCATGGATTAAACTAATTTATGAAGACAATCTGCAGACAGTTCTCACACCAAGATTTGTTGATTTGTGCAGAGTAGTCCACAAATCCATGGGAGTGTGAGATTGTGGAAATTTCCTAAGGTACAATGCAAAGCATCCCAGATATACTCAATAATACTCATGTTTGGGGAAAAAGGTGGCCAATAGAGGGTACGAAATTCAGAAGAGAGCTCCTCTAGTCCCTAGGTAGCTGCTGTAGAAATGTGGGATAGCGGATTATCCTGTTGGAATTGTCCACGTCCGTCGGACAACCCACAGGAGGATGTAGATGGTCCGAAAGGATGGTAACGTGCCATTGACCTGTCATAGTTGAGTCTAGACACATCAACGGACCCATTTCATGCCAATTGCAAACGGCCTTTACTATCCCAGAGCACCACCCACTTAAAAAGTTCCTTGTAGGATATGAAGGATCCATGAATTCATGGATTTTTATCCCCACCCGAACACGGCCAACATCCGGCACGATTAGAAACATGAATCGTCAGACCAGACAACGTTTTTAGAGTCACTAAGAATCCAACGACGGAATTGACGAGTAAGGCAAAGTCAGAGACGTCTTAAGGTAGGGGCCAACTGGGCCCGGGACTAGGGCCTCGTCTAAGTTTCATTTCAGCCTCAATAAGATCACGAATCGAATAATTTTAATGGTCAAATGTTATTTCCCGTTGTATTCTTGGAAAAAATTGGAATTTTGAACAAAATGTCAACTGCTACATGTGATGACGTTTGTCTAGGTATAGGCCTAGGTTACCACCATACACCACAATTACTCATTCATTCAAAATGCGGCAATTGGTCGAGCCGATTTGTGTGACTGTAAGTCATACACATTTATTTGTTTCGGGTTATTGTTTGTACGAGTATTTGACAATGTATATGCTGTGTACTATCTACTTTTAAGGATCATAGGTGGAACCTACATTTGGCTAGGGTCTAATTTTGCCTACGGGTTCAAGACCTGAGAAGTCTTAAGAAGTCCCTGGGCAAAGTGCAGAACTTTGTGCCGCTGAGTCAACAATGGTACCCGAGATGGTATGCGACTGCGAAAACTCATATCAATTAGAGTGCGTCACACAGTGCGTACGCTGACACTTGTAGTTGGACCTGCATTCAAATCCGCATTAATTCGAGGAAGTGTTGAGCGTCTATTTCGAGTAACAATTCTTTTCAGCCTTCGATGATCCCGGTCTGTCAAGGTCTTTTTAACACCTTTTTTAAGCTTCATTCGTAAGTAAGGGAATCTTAGAACTCAGATTTTACCCACTTTAAAAGGTCAAATTAATTTGAAATTTTGCTCACTCGTCAATGACCAACGACAATACAATAATTTAATAATTTTTGTTCCATTGTCCTGATCAGGATCATCAGGATTAAGGATTTCCCATTTTCAGATATCTCGTATCTGGCCATTAATTTCAGATCCCGTTTCCAGATTTGGCGACTGTTTCCAGATTCGGAGACTAAAAGATTAAGCTACAACTTAATTCGATTAACTACAAAAGGGTTTTTTTTTAAAGTTTTTTAAAACTATAGTTTATTACAGCCGCACAGCTCTCGAGACTTGAAGTTTTAGCGGAAACCTGATATTTGCTGTGCGCGAAAATTCAAATTTCACCGCTGCTTTGGAAATGCCGTGCACCGATGATTAGTCTCTGTTGAATATCAGTTAAATCTTGATAACCAGCCATTGTAATTGCAAGAATAAATGTAATAGCCTTCTTTTACGGTGCTTTACGGTTGGTCTTTGGGCATATGGGCTGCAAGCAACCCTCAAGGTCACGTCTGACAGTCTTTGACGGTGAGGGTGACTAAAGTGGAGTTTTACAGTCTGCGATATACTCTATGGCCATTGGTGGAGAGGACAGGTCCGGAAGGCGTGCCTAAATTTAATAGCCTTCTCAGACATTTGCTGTTTATATACGCACTGCTGACCGTATTGCGTTACGCTGATTGGTTGGATTTGCATACGACCTGCTATATCGTTTTTTATGGCTCTTCAGTGGAAATAATATGTTACATTGATCGGGGTGAGGATTTTATGCAAATCAGTCGTAAATAACAAGACAGTTCTTTAAGAGCGATGAAAATTATTGTCGTAAATCAATCCTTAAAAATACAGGATTCAACAAAAAAATTCCACAATAAATCTCAGAAGGTCTTCACACCTTCAACAGCACTCAGATACAATTATCAGTACCTAAAATACACGTATGTAAAAGACTATTCACAAGCACAGCCGAGCTAATCACGGCCAAGGCAAGTTTACTAATCGCTAGTCAAAACCAGACTGACTCGTTGAATTGCGGTGAATTACGGTGAGTCTTTGCGCATACGGGCTGCTTGCAGCCCTCCATCCCATATCTGATAGTCTTCGATGTGGAAGCGACGAAAGTGAATTTCTTCATTCTGCGTGGCGATTGGTGGAGAGGACTGGTCCGGTAGGCGTACCTGTGGTGTCAAATTTCTTGCAGTTTTGGGTGCAAGTTTTGCATGGGAGAGAGCTGAGTGAATGAGTGTGGACATTTTATGGCACAAGAGCCAAGTTTGGCTAAGCTGCGCCAAAGGGAGAGAGCTGAGAGGCTGCTCTCTGATTGGTTACTGGATGGTGAGGATAGTGACTCCAATTGGCTGCCCAGGGGTCATAAAAAGTTAAAAATGAGAAAGTGGGAGAAGCTTGTCTAGTTGGGAAACAAAGTTAAGAAAATAAAAATTTAAGTTAAACGAAGAATTAAAAATTAAATAAAATTGAAAATAATGAAGAAATAAAATTTTAAAATTTAGAGAAGTATGCAATAAAATTTTTATAGCATATGTGAAAAAGTGATGCTATGGTGGATTCTAGGAATCTAAGAGAATTCTCCTAGGCCTCTTAGTTTTATCATGAGCATGACACTCGTTGAGGCGAGTATCGCTCTGTTTATAGCCGTGGCCGAAACTTCGAGAAAGATGCGCTCGCGTCATAGATCGTGAAATTAGTGGATTTCTTCAACAATTTCTGGAAGAATACAGAGGGTCCCGAACTCGCCAACTTGGTCACTAAAGTCGCCAATTTGGTTCTATCGCCAATATTTCGCCAAGTTCCTATTGAAACGCCATTATAATGTAAGGGACGGCGTTGCTTGTGAATATTAGAGTTTTAACATAATATAACAGTTCTTGCATTTCACATCCAAATATAGATTATTTACACTATTTTACAAAATTCGTAACAAAATTTATCTTACACAAAGTGTCCCAAAATTAGCGCAGAAATTCTGTGTAGCCAGATTCATCGTTGTGAGTACATAAAAAATTCCCAAAGAGCTGAACTTGTATATGATCCATAGTTTACGAGAAAAATACGATAAATGAGGATGATGATGGAATGATGATGCATGAGCCTCCGATTCATGATGGGACTCCGGTGTAGTTTTTCCGGTTAAAGTTTTCACATCCTTTTTTTTTATAATTGTGGAACACAAAACCCCCCTAAATGCTTGCTTTTTATAAGTATTCTCTGCATACTATGAAAGATGTTTCATATCGTCGGCCTAATTATCAGAATGCGTAACTCCTTCTAGGGTGCTAATATGATGTAGGAGTGCTACGCGCCAAGTTGTTGCTTATGTTCGCCAAGATGGGCGATAACATTACAATATGGTTATATTGATTGTTTTAGTGTGGTAATGCGGTTGTCATGGGAATAAACGTACTTTAGATTTAATTTTTATTAAACTTTTTTCGACGGTAACCCTATTAATTTCAGACGATTTTAATTCGATTTTTTTTTTTAAATGTAGCTCTTTCCATTCCAATTGTTCTTCAAGCAACAATTTCAGTCTTCTGTTGTATTTTGTGCTATTTTCGAATATGGATATTTTTAACATGATTGGTGAGTACCAGGATATTTTTTTTAAAGAATGAGTGCTGTGCTTTTAATTATCGCTATAAATCGCCCATTTCCACTTTATTTTTCATTTTAATTAATGTTTTTTGAACGTTCTTTGTTCGATAAAATTCATTGAAGGAACTCGCCGTTTTTGGAATATTGCAAGTTCTCAGGACTTATTAATTCATATTCATTATTAATTTTAATACATATTATGTAATTTTTTTATAATATAATATAATAATTATTATACATATAATATTTGTTTTTTTATATTATTTAATTATAATTATTATTTAAATTTATGAACATTATTATTATAATGATATTATATGAGTATTAATATGTATAATAATTATGTTATATGAATATTATTATGTAAAAATAAAAATTATTATTTAAATAAAAATTCTTTGAATACTATCTATTATAATTCCTATTAAATTATATTAAACTGATAACAATAATATATTACATATTATTATTATTATGTTATTTATAATTTTTATTATATTATATTGATATTGGTTATTTTTAATCTATTCCTAAATTCTACATTTGAAATATATTTCACAACAGTTCTTTACAATTAATTTCGTGGCGATTTGTTACCGCTAGGCCGCCATCTTGGAAACTCGACAACAACCGCTGTTTGGCACGATTAAGGAATCGCACCCAACAGCACTTGTAACGTAGCACACCTCTACAAATTAAGTTCCTTTGTGGACAGTGGTGTAGCTACCAATGGGCTAGCCGGTCCCGTGCACCGGGGCCCTCAAGCTCAGGGGGCCTTCGGATCCTAACCACCCAGCAAGCCGAACTTGAGATAATTTCTACCACATTTAAGATATAAATACAAAAGGTTGCAACATAACTGTAATCAGAGCAATTCAATTGAAAGTAATTTCGAACTTGTAGGGAATTCCCCTAAATTCTTTCCTTTGTGTGTATGGTGTTGCCAACTTTACTTATTGAAAAATTTATGTTATTTTTCAGTTTTTTTCGTTTTTCCAAGTGTTATTTGAAAATAAATTTCAAGTTCCATGAAAAATGCATCTTAAACCTACACAGGGAGCTATTTCTTTTTGGTAATCTTATTTTTAGTAACAATATTATTTGTAATAAGCAATTTGTGTTTTTAAAAAAATAATTATAATAATATTGTTTTATTTCCTGTCTATCACGTGTTAAATGGAAATTAGCTCTAATCATTAAAGTTCACATAAGAAAACTCATACACATATATATATATATATATATAAGTAGTGTATTTAGTTTTACTTTCCTTATTCTTCGGGTGTGAGTGAATGAATATCAACGCCACACTGTCTAGACATACGATGGCTTTAGGTGACGGACCTTGTAATTTTGAACCATGGTCTAGTGACGAGGACGATACCTGAGCTGACACGGGCATCGTACCCCTACACGGTGGGTCTTCAGTGGTACTGGGCTCGAACTCATGACACGCTAGCCACGAGTCCGTTACCTTGACCACTAGGTTACCGCGGCCATTTTCAATGTTCTGCAGAGCGAGATAAAGGGCTGATGTTAAAGTAGCATTGTATATTTACAATACTAATATATTTTTACTTCACATAGCCCAACCAAAATAAAGCCCTCTCGTTTTTTTTTTTTTTTTTTTTTTTTTTTTTTTTTTGCACTAGGGTTTTTGGTTACTTTGCTACACCACTGTTTGTGAAGTTATACATTCTGATAGTTAGGCCGACGATATATCATACAAATATTTCTCTCATACATACAAAAAAAATTCATGTTCGTATCTTTTTTTCAAATGGTTGTGAGGATTGTGTGTGGGTGTATATAATATACACACACAATGTAATACTAGGTCTTACATTGCAATGAGAAACAGAAATAACATCGGTATTTTTTTTTTTATCTTTCAATTTTCATTTCTCCTCAAGCAACAAATTACGCATTACCTTGCGCATCCGTGTTTAGCGAATATTTTCAAGAATCCAAATTCCTGCCTTCATAGAAAAATTCCCACTTTCACCACAAATAAAATCCCGGATGAGATGTACTTATAAGCTAACACTAACAATATCAGAGCCCTTACATCGTACGGGCAAACCAGTTAAGGAGTTAAACCTGACGTATTTAAAAAGTCATTTAAAAAATGTTGTACATTTAACAATCTAGATCAGTGATTCCCAAAGTGGTCTATATGGACCCCTAGGGGTCTATGACAAAATTAAAGGGACCACGTCAGCGAAAAATAATTTGGGGGTCCATGAGGTGTAAATAGGGGTCTACGATAGCCTAAACCAAATCGCGACTTTAATTTTAAAAGAAAATTTAATCAAGTGTAAACCGGATTTACCCCTATTTAACAGCTTTATTCACTAAAGTTACTGGGATTAGTTTGCAATTACAAGGCGATAGCATAATTTTTTTTAAAAAGGACCATCAATTCAGTGCTTTCTTACCAGAATCAAGCTAAAGGAATATAAAACTGGACGTCACGAATTTTAACAGTTTCGCAAATTGTCACAGACAATCTGCCAGAAAAAGGACGTTTTAACCTATGTTCAACATTTAAATGCCCTTTATTCAGATATTGGAACTAGGTTTGAGAATGCTTTGACCATATGGTATTACCACGGAATGAATTCATGTTGTCACATTAAAAATAAAAATGTCTGATTACAAAAGAAACTGATTTTAATAGCCCTAACGAAGATCTTAAAGTAAAGTTTAGAAAGGAATGTTAGCAATTTGGGCTTTAAAAAGTCATACCTGTTAATTATTTCGAATTATGGAACATCTCAAGAACTCAAGAAAGTTTTTTATTGCTTTTCCTAGAGAGGAGGAATTTCAGCGCGATTGCCTATCTCCAAAATAAAAACAGAAAGAGAAAAAGAGAAAGATTAGATACTACAAACCGAGGAGATTAAGGGTTAAACCGGAAAAGATTACGGCCAAATGTTGAAAAATTGTTATTGAAGCAACAGATTCATCCCACCCATTAAAAACTTTTGTTATTTTAAGTAACAATTATTTCACTTATTAATTACATTTTAATTTAATAAATGCATATGTGTTTCTTTTTAAACAATCTACTTAACTATAGTTAGAAAAATAAAACTTTTTAAGTATAAGTAATGCTGTAACAGCTGTCAAAAAACATTTAAGTTGATAAATTTGCAAAAATTTAATATTAGGTAAGTAGGGGTCTACACAAAACCGAAAAACATGTCAAGGGGACTTTTTGTCTATAAGACCAAAAAGTTTGGGAACCTCTGATCTAGATGAAACGAAAGATAATTATTTATTTATGGATCTAATTAACAGTAATGGCAACAACAAAAAAAAAGAAGAAAGAAACACAGATTTCAAGGATGTGTATAAAGATATAATGGTAGAGGAATACGTCGAACTGTTCATGTTATAATATAATGAAAGCTCACATGTCGTGACGCACACAAGAAAAAGTGGGGTTCAGAACTCCCCAACAGCTTTGATTATTTTTTTTAATAATTATTGGTTATAATCCTATGTATAAAGTTCGTAAAATAATTTCAAAGGTATCAATAAGTAATTTGGTAACAATAATTAAGTAAATTAATAAAGTACTTCTTATACCTAATTCATTTTATTAATTAATGTTAATTATTTAATTAATAATTTATTTTTGACTGCTTTTTTTGTTCCTGTCAATCGATAAAAGAATATGTTTGGTGGCGTATTGGAGTATGATACGAGAATGGTGGATTTTCCCCTCTAGACCCCCCCCCCCCACCTTAAAAAATTCCTATGTGCTCAACAACATTCAAAAATATGCAGAAATCAATTTTTTTTTTATTGCTCATCTTTTCTTTTTTTAAAGCTATCGTTTTTATATACGACGTATAGCGTACACCCGTAAATTTGTATTTATTTTTTTGTTAAAAGTGTACGTTATCCGCATTATTATGTGGTGATTGAAGAATTTGAAGAACTTTATAAAAAAAAATAAAAACCACAATCTATTAGTTGAAAATTCTAAAATAGTTATGATGCATAAAATCGAAAAAAAAACACTATAACAGATATTCAAAACTTTTAGAATATTCATTCAGTTAAAGTACACATTTTAATATCCAACAACCGTTAAAATAATCTAATTTAAAAAACTGAAAACAAAAGCACATTTTTTTTTATAAAAATAAATAAAACTTAGCAAGAGAGAATTTTTAGTTGCAAAATTTTGTTATTCAAATATCAATTTCAAAATTCAATTTTTCCTTTGTAAATATTTTTACAGCCCACTTAGCAGCAAAAGTATAATTGCTGAAAAAATTAATAGAAGTTTATTTATAAAAATGGTTATAAAAAAAAATCACAATGATTAATTCAGAACTAAAATTTACTTTTCAATGCTTAAATTTTAAAAAAAAATGGATTTCCCAAAGCATTTTGCTTACAATGTTTAACAAGTTCAAAAATCAAGGAAGATTCCAGATGAATTAATAAAAGGTACAAGTATATGCGAAATTAATAACACTTTTTCTGATTATGTAAAATCAAAACATTCAAAAAAAATTCCCAAGATCTAAAATTTAAACTATTCAAGAACTTTAAGAAATTAAATCGGTTAAGAAAATTGTGGTTGTTCAGTTGTTTCATCAGTCATTATGACTCATATGGAACGCTAGCCATAAACTGTCCTTGACGCAGATTAAACAAAAATCATATCGCAGTTCAAATATTAACAGAAAGATGGCGCTAACATCTGACAGCATTCCTTGACCACCACATCCGTAATATCTGCAGCTAAGAATGTATAAAAGAAAATACAAAAATACGTCTTCAACTTTTTTTTAATTACATTCCTTCGACCTGGAACAAATCAATCATTCACAACCTCACCCCTCCTATACTTATGAAAATCAAGAACTTGAAAGTAAATCTCCTTTGTTGTGCTGTGGGCGGAACTTTAGTTGCCATGGTCACCGGAATAGAAGGATTGTGAGAGGCTGAGAAATGGAGTGGGCGGAGTTAGGACGAAGTGAGTTAGTTTCCTTTTGAGCCGGCTTTTCACGAACTCACATAAGCACGTGGTAAACTGTGTGAAGAGCACATGAACGCAAAAACATCTGGAGCAGTAAAAACTGCGTAACTTCTTTTGTTTTGAAATTTATGAATTGGTTTTTAACAGTGAAAATATATTGACTTCATTGAAAATAGTTCAGAAAATTTTATGAAAGCATATTGTTTTTTGTGGATTTGTTTTGGAAGATTTTTCAAAAGGATTGAACAAAAATATTGATTGAGAAATATCCAAATTAAAAATTTTGGTATTGCAAGTTTGGTGATTGGAATTAGAGAAGAAAAAGTGTTTTAAAAAAAGGACACAAAATGCTTAACTTTAAGGATCCTAGATGTTTACTTAGCGTTTTGGTCGTCTTTGGTGTTTTTTGTTCAGGTAAGATTTCTTTATGTGTTTTTCTTAGAACAATTTTCAGTTGTGATGATTTTAATTTTGTTGTTAGAGCAATTTTTAGGCATCCTGTAAAATTTAATACAAAGAAATGGAAAAATTTTTCTACTATTAGCTGGGGGGAAAAAAAGAAAGAAATTAAATCCATTGTTAAATCTGAAATTTTAAGAGTTATTGAACATTCGATGAAACTTGCCGTGCATATTAGTCATATAAGAAATAAAAAAGACCATGTCTCTCTCAGAGATAAAAAAAAATAGAATAGGAATATTTTTTTTCTTTTGCAGTATGTTTTGAATAACATTTTCCACATATGGAAAAACATTAAATTTTTTTAAAAAATATGCTAAAAAATTTACATTTTTTAAAAAATTTATTTTTTTAATTATTTTTTTTTAAAAAAACGAGTTTTATTTCTATAACAGACTAGCATAAAAAGATTTGATACACTTAAGAATAATATTTTTTACCAATTTTGTCATTGGATTTATTGATGTTAGAATTTAAATTCGTCCATTTTATATATTAGCTCTATGCAGTAGCGCACACATGTCCTGGGGAGCCGGACACCCCCAAAAGCCCTTGAGTTTTTTTCGATTGATGATAATCCTATTTATATATAACGTAAAATTTAATTAAGTACTTGTTTTTAACAATTTATTTTATTAATTAGTGCTAATTATTAATTCAATAATTTATTTTTTACTGTTTTTTGTTAACAAAATCGACAAAATCAGAAGAATCAATTGGTGTTGTCTTGAGGTATGATACGAGTTGGGGGACTTTTGACCATGGACTCCCTCCTTAAAAAGTTTTTGTGTGCTATTGGCTCTATGTATACAATTTTCAAAACTATTTGCTATAGAAACCTTACAGGAAATCTAAAACAGTATGTGTGCAATATATACAATTACCATATCACGCTTATTCGTTAAATACGAAATAAATATCCGCATTAAATGTTAACATGTTTCAAAAAAGTAAAATTTATCTATTTGATGTTAAGTATCTTAGCATTAGCACTTGCAACTGTTCTTCAAAAAGCGAAGGATTTTTTTTCTTCTTATGCAGAATGAGTAAAAACACGTTAATAAAACAAGATTAATACGTGCGATGAATAACAATGAAATATTAAATTTTAATTATATGGTCATGAAGTGGTGCTATACATTTAGATGTAATGCGTGGGTCTTTAGAAGGACAAACAGATTAAAAGAGATACAAGTTTTTAGCTTTTTTTTTTCTTTCCATCTCTTGAGTTAAATTTGTGGCATATTTTAAATTTATTTAAGAACATACAATACAGTCAGTAGAAATAATAAAGGAAAAGTAGATTTTATCTACAGTAGAAATTCAATCATGTATCTCAGTCAATTTGATGTATAGAGGCCATCAACAAAACATCAATCATAAATTTCTCCGTTACTTAAATACGATACAATCCAGAGGCGTAGATGCCACCGTATCAATGATACGGGGCCCCCAATCTACAGGGGCCCCTAGATGTGTAATTACAGTCCTACTAGCAGGCCTCTCATATCTGAAAAGGGACCGCGAAGGAGTTTTAACACAGGGCCCACTTGAAACTAGCTACGCCAATGATGTAATCGAATGTTTAACAATGTTTTTCAGAGTTAAAAAATACAACTCTGTGAATTTAGATTATAAATAATTTGGAAGGCTTGTAACGTTTTTTTAATGAACTTATACAGCACATGCGTGGACCTTATATTAAAACTCCTCGTGGGTCTCTTTTTGCGTGGTGCTCGTTAAATCGACGCTGGAGTGGCGTCAAGAAAGGGGTTGGCAGATCAGGTGTTGTCCTTGTCACTTGACCGTAGCTCAAGATTACGAGGTCCGTCGCCAATGATCCTCGTGTTGCTTCAAAGTGTGACATAAATCAAATCCAATAGTTTTCGTTCTTTCATTAAAAAAAAATGGTTCAGAACGCTTTTTTTAAAGGTAATAAAAGGGCAGGAGGACAGGGAAATCTTAAGGCATGGGCCATCTGGGCCCAGGGCCTCACCCTCGTTCCGACTTATCCTTAATAAGATCATGATCTGAATAATTTTAACGTTCGAATATTCTTCTTCAATGGCTCGACAGCCCTGGGTGGGCCCTGGCCTTCTCCAGAAGTTTTCTCCAGGAATCTCTACTTTTGGCAACAGTTTTCCAGTTTTGACCTTTAAAATATTTAGGTCTTTCTCGTCACAGTCAAACCATCTTATTGAGGGTCGGCCCCGAGGTCTATTTCCCATGGGTTTTGCCAAAAAGATTCCCTGCAGCAACGATCTTCATTCATTCTAGCCTGATGACCAGTCCATTTGAGTCTCTGCAATGTTCAAATATTATTCTGGTACATATCCTTCGAAAAACAGGGAATTTAAAACTACATGTAAACTGGCAACCTCTTACCAGTTACATGTAGTTATGTAATGACCGTTGTCCATGCCAAAGCCTAGGCCTAATACCATAAACGATCATTCAATTAATTTAATCGAAATGCTGCCGTCGTTTGATCTGGTTTGTGTCAAGGTTTGTGAGATTGTAAGCCATGCACATTTATTTGTTTCAAATTACCGTTTGTACGAGTGAAAATGCACTCTGTAAACTGTCTGGTTTAAAGGTCACACGTGTGGTCTATTTTTAAATAGGGCTCCAGGGCCTCAAAAAACAAGAGTCCCTAAGGAATATTTCAGTTTCCTTAACGAAAATTATCAATCAAACAATGTTTAATTTAATCTATTGTTTTTCCCGTTTCTGTTTTAATCAAGACATATGGATTCTCATTGTCTTATAAATTGTGTCCTAAATTCCGTGTACTGAATACATTCATGATAAATATAGCGCTTTAAACTTTTGAACGTTAAGTGTGAAATTGTTTCCTTTATTTCGAAGGTTTTAAAATTTTGAGAACTTAGTCTAATATAACTTCAAAGTTTTACAAGACCACGATTTTCTAATTAACAGTGGAACCTTTTTTTAAAAAAAATAAAACAAAGTGTGTTAAACATTAAGCTAAGGCAACTTTTTTTCAATTCCTGAATCTCAAGTTAAAAAATTTTTTTTGTAAATATTGATATATAATTAGTACAAGTTTTAGACATGCTGTCAGTAAAATACGCATTCGACTGTCAGATTCTTTCATGTTAACATCATGTTGCGAAAATGCTGAGTGCATGTTCATCAAATATTACTCAGATTTTACATTCTAAGTTTTAATATTAAGAAGCGTCTAAAAGTTGAGAGAAGGAGGCCTGTTTTTAATGAAAAAATTTAGATTGTACAAAGAGAGATGAAACTTAGGAGAGAAAAGAAAGGCTTTTTATAAAAGCTTTTTCGCTTGAAAGTACTAAAAAAAAATCATTACAATGTCCAAAATGCCGGTCACGGATCTAATTTTTAAATGTATGTTTGCAGACATTTTTTTGCTTACCCGTTACTCGGTAAAGCAATCTTGTAGTAATCACATGTACACAGTGGTGCACACAAGGGAGTGTCCCGGGGGTCTGTACACCCCCCCCCAAAGCCCTTGAGTATTTTTCGATTGATGATAATCCTATATATATATAACGTAAGATTTAATTAGGTACTTGTAATTAACAATTTATTTTATTAATTAAAGCTAATTATTAATTTAATAATTTATTTTTTACTGTTTTTTGTTAACAAAATCGACAAAATCAGAGGAATCAATTGGTGTTGTTTTGAGACATGATACGAGTTGAGGACTTTCAACCATGGACTCCCCACTTGAAAAATGTTTGTGCGCGCTGCTGCATGTACAACAGGGGTGTCAACAGGGGCCTGCGGGCCACATGCGGCCCACAACGTACTTTTGTGGCCCGGCAGTATATCGGCACGCAAAAAATATCAAAATTTCTCCCAAAATAAGAAAGGTAGTAGCAGAAAATATATATCAAGTGTCTCAGGACGTAAACATTAAATTTTTCTTGTTCTTTTATTTATGTTTATTAGAATGTATTATTCGAAATATAAATTTACGTATAAGGAATAATGACTTTTTTGCGGGCCATCTAAAGTTAAACTTAGTTTGGCCCAGGTTAGCCTTTGAGTTTGACATTTCTGATGCACAATGTATTTTACATCCCACTGCCACTCCTTTTTTTATGTGATACGCCTACGACGATAAGTTAATCGTGATACATTTAACTAGGGAAAAGTTGTTCTGCTGTGCAAAAAAGTTGGCCACCCCTATTCTATGTAGTTCGAGTATGTTACTAATATTTGTTGCTTAATAAATTATTGCCATAAAAATCAAGGTTACGCAGACCTTACTCAACTATTGAAAAACTTTGATTTGGGAGAGGACTTGTAACCAAAATTAAAGGCAAATGTTATTTTTAGCAACCACTCTTGTAAAACATTGAAAACAACACCTACACTGAGATTACCATGATTATTTAAACTAATGAACAAAATACTGTTTTGAAAATGCAAACTAAAAATTAAAAAAAGATGGATATTTTTAGGAGAAAAGTGGAAATTCAGATTTTTCTTAAAGAAAGAGAGGTATATTGAAATTTTTTCGATTATATAATACAAAATATAAGAACACACAAGAAATCAAAGAAAAATAGACCACAGTCTACAAAATACGCAAATAAGTATAACATTTGTAAATGTATTATTATTTTGGCAAATAAAATACTTTTTCAAATATCTTGCTTGGGAAAAAAGAATTATCTTTTTTTGTAATTTGCATTTCATCTTCTTCTTGAGACAATAAGTCCTTTTGCATTGATGAATCGGTGAACATGAGAGCCTCCCTGCAAAGTCAGGTTTTGGGTTCTAAGTTGGATTTAGCAAATGATTGCAAAACCATAACATAGGCTTTGGGCTCTCTAGAATTATGAGCTCCCCCACGATGCTAGGGCTTGGGGATTTAATATCCCGCCACAAACCAATAATTTGTTAATTTTTACCTGGCGCTTTCATCTATCTTTTATTTAGATACACTAGTGAAAAATTTACCTCCATATGTTAAAGATCTAGACCCGGGATGGGCATTACGTCGATCGCGATCGACCGGTGGACCGCCAAGATATTTTGGGGTGACCACCTAAAAATTTTACCAGTTCGTAATTGTATACGGAAAATTCAAGATTGGCTGACTGAGCCTTCTACTAACTATAACAACAAAAACTAAGTTTAGATAAAAATATTTTATTTTTTTTTTAATGTATTTTGAAATGTTTCATAATAAATGCATCATGTGATATAATTATATTTTGGGCTATTATTATTAAGTGTGTATCCTGCGTTTTGCCTTAAAAGCGTTGTTTTTTCTGTAGGTAAGTACATATTCCGTACTTATTATATTGTTATAATAATAACCTTTTTTTTCCTTACTTTACCACACCTACGACATTAGGCAGTGGCGTACACAAGAATTTTTGAAGGGAAGGGAGTCGAAGGTTGAAGGTCTACCATTCGCGTATCATACCCCAGTACGGGGCCAAACAGATTTTTTTTTTTATTTTGTCGATTGTCGGAAACAAAAAATAGCAAAAAAATAAATTACTGAATATAAAAATTAACTTTAATAAATTTAAAAAAATTACTAAAACAAACAATTACATTTTGCGTACTATATACATGGGACTATTATGAATCGGAAAAAAACGAAGGGTTATGTCGGAGGGTCCGGACCCGGGGACCCCTTCCCCGCCCTTGCGTGCGCCACTGACACTGGGTGGACCGCAACTCCTTGAAAAAAATTAAAAGTACCCGTACCCTGGAAAAGTCTGCACACCCCCGATCTAGTTCTCATGTTGCCTCTTATCATCCATAAGTTAATTATTTAAAATCTGGAACAAAATATATATAATTTCATTGCAACAACAACATTCCAACATTACGATTTTTATAAGGAGTCAATCTTAGCAACAACCCGTGATAAAATTTGTTTAATCATCTTTTTCATGTTCCTACTTGTTTCATTCCGTTAACTTGGAGGAATTCTACTTGTTTATTTGAAGTCCGTCGCAATAAGATTTCCTTTCGTTTATTTTAAGATAAAGAATCTTTCTCGTTCTCAGTCCGATAGCATTATCATGTGTGAAAAGCCCTGTATGTTTCGCAGTTCGACCTTATGCGTGTAAAAAATCTCATGACTCCTGACATTTCTTCAAGAGTTTAGTGACTTGTGTTGGCAAAAATAAACGTTTTGAGAGGACTGCCCTATTATGCAACTTGCGGAGGCAGCATATTTTTTTTTTATCTGCTTCCCAAAATGTTTGACTTTGTCCTCTGTCAACTTTCTTCTTTTTAACTTCTAAAATGGTTCTTAATAAATTAGTCTTCTATATTTGCTTGGTTATTAGTTAAATTTTCATTTTAAAAATAGTACTTGGTATTCAAAGCAGGAAGAAGAATTTGAAAAAAGAGAGCTTTTACACACTATCTTTAACTTACTGACCTAGAAATAAGTAAAATAATATCCAGTGCACTGAAAGTGTAGCTATATAGAAACATTCTTTACACATTCAAAGAAAAATTGAATTTTTTTTTTTCGTGTATGACTTCGTATATTTATAATCCAATAGGCAAATTAATATACATTGCCTTACAGTAGCATACATGGACTTCTCTTATGAGGGGGGGGGGGGAGTATATTCTAAAAACACATTATCGATAGCTCTGAGGTGCAATCTATGGTTGCGTGGCTACAACGGACGTGGTCTGAGCGGACCCTTTGAAACTCATCATGGTTAGAGCGGACACATTTTTTCTTTTACGATGTTTTCAATTCTTTCAACCAATTTTATATTTGCTTTTTTCCTTTTTATCCCAGTGTCACCTAATTCTCTGGATTTTAAATTAAAAGACACTTATTAGTCTATTAGTTAAATACTAAAAGAATAAACACAAAAAGTCGAATTCTAAAGAATTCGAAACATCTAACAATTTAGAAAAATGTCTTACATCTTCAAGTTTTGTCACTAGGTTGAACTAAATCCAAAGTTAAATAATATTTATGCCTTTATAATAAAGTTAGTAAATATTTATTTTTCTTTTTTTACTTGTATTTTAATTCTAGTAATTATTTTTACTTATACATACATTAATGAAACTAATTAATTTTTATGGCAATTGCTCCTGTTCTAATATTTATTTGACTCTAAAATACAGTTTTCCACAATATTCATGAAATTCGTTCGTACCCTTCATTATATTGTTACTTACTATTAATTTTTAAATATTTGGGGGAAAAAAATTTTTTTATTACATTTCGCTATGTTTAAATGTGTTTGTACCATAATATCTTAACAATTTAATACAAATAATTAAATTTGATTGGCAAAAATGTATTTATTATCCTTGTAATTCGATAATCGAATCTGTCCTAAGATGGGGGGAAAGTGTATCGCTCTAACCACGATGAGTTTCCAAGTGTCCGCTCAGACCACGGAATGTTAATGTCCACTCTAACCACGTCCGCTGCAGCAAAGCCACCATCTCTACCGTAAAAATTAAAAATCTCGATCGACGATGAGTTGCAACACGAAAACCCAGTGATGCCTTAAAGAGCATTTATTTTTATATGGAAAACATAATCAAAGTTTTTACAACATTATTGAGGTAAAATACTAAATACACACAGAGTTCAACAAGATAGGAAATATTTTGTATGTATCAAATATAAAAAATGAAACCTTTCCATATTTTTTATAACATTAAAGGTGCCACCCCTTTTAATTATTTATTACCAATTTTAATTTTTGAAAGTATTTCATTTACACATACAGCTGAAATTTATGAAATTTTAATCATGATTTTCAGCATCATTACCTTTTATGTTAAAGTATTTGTAGTTAAAACATAGTGTTTCATTAATTTGGACGTGAGATATAATTGAGATATTTTATTTCTGTATATTCAAGCTTCTTTATTCTCATTAAAACTTATTTAAAAAATGCTCATTTGGCATTTTTATGTATTTGGAAAAAAATTATGTATGTAAAATTTGCACAAGTGTTAAGTCCTCTTAATATTTTAAACACTCTTTGTACTCCAAAATGTGGTATGATGTAAAAGTAAGAAAAATGTTGTTTTATAAAATTTAAGTTAAATTAAGAAGGAAAAAAATAAATAAAATAAAACTTTAATGGTACTGTATTTATCCGTTTCTAAGCCACACCCAAATTCTCAACACGCTTTTGTGAAAAAATAAACAATAAAAAACAAAATAATTAAAAAATGGTGTAGAAAGGTTTATTCACTATCCTATATTCACGAATTAAAAAAAGAAGTGAAAATGACAATTAATAAGAAATGAAAATAATCATTTAATTTTACCAGTATCAAAAAAAAATTATTTTTCATTCTTTAATTCTTAGCCGCACTCGATTTTCAGTAGCATGAACGTTGGAAGAAAAGTGCGGCTTAGATTCGAATAAATGTGGTTTATAATATAAAAAAATTAAATATAACTTCAAACATAAAATGTTTTAAAAAAAATCAAACAAAAAGTTTTGGTGTTAACAAGGAATAGTAATAAATAAAATACAAAAATAAATTTTAGAGGGGGAAAAAACAATTTATCACATCACATGTGTCTGACGAACTTCGAATTTCCCTTAATGTTAACGATAATATAAAAGCTGATGACTGACCTCGCTTTTTGTTTTGTTTTTAAAATGACGTTTTCATCTTACAACTCGATTTCTTATCATCATAGACTTGACTCATAGAGTTTCAACTATGAAAAGAATGCCGTGCGAAACGCGAACACGTGGTTTCTCTGTTTACGTCGGAGTGTATCAAGTTGGGCAAGTCTCTACAAGTTCATGGACAGCGTTGCGACTGCTTCGGGAAAGTCCTCCTCCCATTTAGAACTTGACCTTTTTACCCATTTTTTCCTCGCTTTTTCTGCTTCTACTCCTCTTATACGCAAAAATAGAATGATGTTTCGTCATGCAAGCAGTTTGTGCGATAGATGCTTTTTGAATGCGTAGTTGGAAATTATGTTTGTTTCACTTTGTTACTTGATTTGGATTTCTTTGTTAACATAACTAAATTTTTTTTGGTACTAATTTGAAGTACTTGCATTATAAAAACGAAAATCGGAAACGAAAAGGTTTTGGAATGTTTGAGAGCTTTTAAATGGGAATTCAAAGGTGAATTTTGGATAGTTGAAATTTACTGAGCAATCTCGGAATCTTCGGAATGTTTTTCAAAAACATATTTTTACATACTTTTAAATGAGAATATTTTCTGTAATCGAAATACAATGCATGTTTTGAATAATAAAGTGAAACAGTGTTCAACCTCCTCCCACCCTTTCTAAAAATCTAAAAGAATTTACCTCAGAAGGAATACTTTTTTGGGGGAGGGGGTAGAACAGGGGCGTAGTACGCCGTATCAATGATACGGGGGCTCCAATTTAAAGGGCCCAGCAAAGGCGCACACAAGGGGGTGTCCTAGGGGTCCGGACACCCCAAAGCCTTGAGTTTTTTTCGATTGATGATAGTCCTATTTATAAACGTAAAATTTAATAAAGTACTTGTGATTGACAATTTATTTTACTAATTAATGCTAATTATTAATTCAATAATTATTTTTTACTGTTTTTTGTTGAAAAATCAGACGAATTAATAGGTATTATCTTGAGGTATGATATAAACGTAAAATTTAATAAAGTACTTGTGATTGACAATTTATTTTACTAATTAATGCTAATTATTAATTCAATAATTTATTTTTTACTGTTTTTTGTTGAAAAATCAGACGAATTAATAGGTATTATCTTGAGGTATGATATGAGTTGGGAACTTTCGACCATGGACTCCCCCCTTGAAAATTTTTGTGTTCACTACTGGACCCCAGTATCATTCCCAATCTACAAGGGCACTAACATGTATAAAATTTTGATGTTTTCAAATGAGTTTTTTCATGCGATCATTTTTATTTATTTCCCAAAAGAGGCCTTCGAGGAATTTTGAAACTGGACCCATCCAGGACTAGCTACGCCAGTTTTTAAGCAAGCTCTAATATTAATTAATTAACTTTTTTTAATTTTTGATTTTATTTATTTAATTTTTCTAATTTGTAATCAAATAGAAAAACTAGTTCCGTAGAAGTTTTTTGTATGTGCGAATTTTTGGTATAACGGTTAAAGTGCTTTTATAATACGGATTATCGAATGATGTATTATTTTATTTTTATGTTATGGAAGTAAGATTACTACACATACAATAAGCAAAATTATACCCAATAATTTTCTAAGTTAATTCGTTTCCAATATATTTTAAATGGAATTAATTGAGTTCTTTCTGGGATTTGTGCTGCTTGTGTGTACACTTATCTCTTTATTATCAGTAACAATAGTATTTAAAAAAAAAGAATAAGGTATTTTTTAAAAATATATTCTAATTGTGAAGTATATTGCTGTAATAGAATTGGAGGGAATATGTATTATGAAGAAGAAAAAAAATTTAAATATGCATTTTTTGAGAGTTTTTTTATTTTACATTTCATGTTGCATGATTTTCATCGACCTTTCGGGGTAATCGTGTGTATCAGATGTAGCAGAATAAAAATCACGATAATCATATTTGTCTAAGAATAATCGGCGCACACAGGGGGTGATTTTTTGATTGATTCTAATCCTATGTATATGTAACGCAAAATTTATAATTTATTTTATTGATTAATGCTGATTATATATTTATTCAATAATTTATTTTTTACTGTTTTTTTTTGTACCTGACAATCCGGTAAAATCAAAAGAATATGTTGGCTGCGTATTGGGTATGATACGAAAATGGACCCTGGATACACCCCCTGAAAAATTCCTGTGTACACGACTGGCTACATATATTATCAGTTACGACAAGTGAATCATTTAGAAAAGGATAAATAAAAAGCAAATTCGTATTTGTCGTGATTCTGCATTTCATGCTTCGATCCATTAATTTAATGTGAGAGTAAAACACTTAGTGACAAAATATAATTAAAAATCAGATTTAATACATACAGATGGTAGCGCATACAGTAATTTTTCAAGGAGGGGGGAGTCCAGGGTCGGAAGACCACCATCCCTTATCATTCTCCAATACGCTGTCTAGCATATTTTTTTAATTTTGTCAATTTTCGGGAACAAAAACAGTAAAAAAATTAATTATTGTATAAATATTTAGCATTAATTAATAAAATTAATTATTAATGACAAATAATAAAATTTTACATACTATATACATTGGATTATAATCAATAGAAAAAAATTCAAGGGCTATGAGGGGAGGGTCCGGACTCGATGACCCCCCTTGTGTGCGCCACTGCATATAGTTAATCATGAACTTGTTTTGTAGACTGTTCATTGTGCCTATATAGTTATTCATTTTATAAAGGAAAAGCCGAATCCAAAGCAAGGTAAAGAAAACCAAAACATATCTGATGAGATTGTACTTTGTATTTTTTATCGTTTCGATTCGATGAACCAAAACTAAAAGAACACGAGACCAAGCAGACCCCTGCTCCTTGTTTCTCTTCGTTCCCTTCTGTTTGTTCCTGTATTGCTTCAAAACTCACTAAGATCGATCGGCTGCGAACAAAAACCAAAAAAAAGCACTTTAACTCACCGCACATTCTCTTTTAAGAAAACATTCCACTTTTTCTTTTCGATTCCAAAGTTCACCCCCTGGGAAGAAAAAGATTGCTCTCCAAGTATTTTCTTGCCTACCCCAGTGCCTTTTACTTAAGAACATAATTGTCTTTACCGGACGAATCCATGTGTGAAAGTAATTTTTCTCCCTCCAGAAAAAAAGAACTAATCAAAACCTCCAAATGAAGAGGGGGTGGGAAGTTGGTAGAGATAGATCTCTACGCTCCAAGGAATCGAACAACACCCCACCACCCCAAAAGACATTGTTTTCTCAGATTCATTCGTTCGTAGAGGATAGTGGAATCACTGGATGTGAACAGAAATAACATTGGAATCTCCTTTTGTTCGAATCTTCCCCAAGTTCTAGGCTGGAAGATTACTTGTAGATGGTCTTGCTTTGACGATTCGAACGATTTAGGGGATTACGCACCCATTATCGTCTGATGTTCCTTATCGTAAAAGAGGAGGGGGATTGAATAATCTGTTCCGAATGAACTGGAATCGTTTGTTTGACATTGCCATCGGGTTCACGCTTCTTTAGTAGCCTAGAACGCTGTAGTGGGCGATTATTTGGAATAACTGTAACTCACCATGGGAGAGTTGAGATGGTTCTTAGCTTGTAAAAGATCAACCAGTCGTTATGGTTTGTTAATTTGACAAGTATTCCGTGATTTTTCGCTAGATCTATTTCCCACAAAAAGATGGAGGATTATGCTTTGTTTGAAATTCATTTTGAGCAGGGTTTAAGACAAAGGAAATTCGAATTGAAAGTAAAAAATAAATTTATTACACGAATAGAATAATCACATCGAAATAAATTTAAATGTTCTCCAAAGAGTTTTGGGGGGGGGGTATCTGCGCTTTTTGAACATCTCCAATTCCTAAACTGCTGAGTTCACTTCAAATAAATTCAAAATATAACTATCAAGAAGGAAGTAATGGCAACTTAAGTTAACTAAATGTTTATATCTAACCTTATGATGATACATTTTGATGGTAATGATTCCATGCTTAATCACAACTGTTAAATGGACCTTGGCAACATGATTCTAGACTTTCAGATTTAGTTATGCTATGACTTCACCCCTTATTTATATTATTTTAGTATATATATCTATACTTGTAATAGTCTTAACCATAACTATTTAACCCTTTAGCAGTGAAACTATTTTGATGATTTGGTACCTAAAATGTCGTCATAATGCTATAGACTAAGAGATGAGGCCGAATAAACTTCCGATATGTATTCGGGCAGCAGCGCACACAGGAATTTTTTCAGGGAAGGGGGGGGGACGGTCCCAGGTCGAAAGTCCACTGTTCTCGTACCATGCTTCAATACGCCACTCAGCATATTCTTTTAATTCTGTCGATTTTCAGGAACAAAAAACAGTAAAAAATTATTTAATAAATGAATGATTAGCATTAATTAATAAATTTAATTATTAAAAAAAAAACTTTATTTGTTTTTACGTATTATATACATAGGATTATAATCAACTGAAAAAAATCTAGGGCTTTGGGGGGGGGTCTGGACCCCGAGGACTCCACCCCCCCCCCTTGTGTGCGCCACTGTATTCGGGTGTAAAATTCTAAGATGCATTCAAAAGAAATTTATCCCGTATAATACTCGGTGACATTTCGGAGTAAAAAGTTTGATTAATTAAAAGGTTAATAGGGACTGTTGCGTGATAACTTTAATAATAATTATTTTACTCGGTATGACATTTCGGAGTAAAAAGTTTGATTAATTAAAAGGTTAATAGGGACTGTTGCGTGATAACTTTAAAATAATTATTTTTCTTTTAATTGTGCGAAATAATAAATTTAAATATGTGTTATTTTATGCTAATTAACTCGATTTAGAAGAGTTACAAAATTAGTAGAAATTTTTAGTACATCGAATGCACTAAAATACAAAAATTGCATCCATTTTACCATAATACGTGCTTATTTTGCAAAATTATAGACATACTTATTAAATTATACAGTATGATGGAAAACACACACACCAACACATTGTACAGAATATAACATTAATTTTAGAGCATTAGGTTTTAGCATTTAGAGTCTTCAGCATTTGGGTCCCATTTTTTGACGTACGTAAAAACAGCATTTTGACCCAGGCCTTCTGCACCAAGCGTTTTGCAATCACCTCTACTGGTAGCCAAAATCCTCCAATTGTTAGTTTTAAAGACCAAACAATCATTTACTGCATCTATCCATCAAAGTCTAGGTCTTCATTTTCTTCTAATGTTACCAGGTTTTGCCGAAAAGGATTTCTTTTAGAATGTTACTGTCTCGTTTATATGATTGCATGTCAAATTCAATCCAGGTGGCTTATTTTAATGTAATAAACAACATCTGGCTCTTTGATCAGTCGGCATAATTCGATGTTGCGTCTGCGGATACCATTTTCCTGAAATCCTCCGAAAATACCTATCAGGACCTTGGGTTAAAAAGCACCCTCTAATCCCTTCCTCCTTCATGGTTTTATTTTTCTCCAGATCTCCGAAGCTTACGTCAGGACAGGTGGATTAGGATCTTGTAGACAAATAACTCTCGAAAAAAATTAATAGAAATTCCATATACGCATGTCTCCGAGCGGGGGGAAATTGGAAAGGGGTGACAACTTTGGATATCAGTTGGGAATATACATGTGGTCGAAACTTCCCCCGGAAACTGCCACTCGAAAATACACTTCTTTCTTTCTTTTTTTTGGCGTTAGAAGGTAGTTATTCAAGATAAAGAAATAAATAAAGAAGGAATCTTTTAGAAGGTCGCTGCCGTATTCTGTTGTGTTGGATGTACAGAATATATTGTATGCATGTTGTTATTGCTTAAGAGTGATGCGTATCTCTTTTTTGTTTCAAAGCTACTTTAATGTATTACTTCAATCCAAAGCTTCGAATCACTGCCGGTTTATCCATTGGGGTTTGGAGGCGCCCAGAAGGGCCCGGATAAGCTGGACTTAACCAAATTTTCTGGTTACGAATTTCGATTCCTCCAGTGCAAAGAGGGCCTGTAGATCTTCTGCGCCAGGGCCCGAAATGAGTTTAAACAGGCACTGCTTCGACCCGCAACTAAAGCGAAAACCGGAAAAAACCGTTATTTGGTCGGAACCGAAAAAAATATCTGTTTATTTCGGTTCGGTTCAGTCATTTGTTACTGAACCAACTTATGAATATTTTTAATTTAACGTCAACCATATAATTAAATTTTTGTTTGTGATAGAATTATATTTTAGTAGAAATATACATAAAATTAAATTATTCATTCGGAACCGAGCCATTATTTTGGCCGAACGAAAACCGGAACGAAAAAAAATTATCGTTCGAAGCCCGTGCTTCAATCATACAATGAAGAACTAATTTTTAAGGGGACACAATCGGGTTGACAAAAATCGGTCGAAAATGCAAATAAAATGTTCATAGCTTATGTTATTCTTTGTATAATATTCTTTAATCACACAAAATTTGAATGTTCTAAGTTTAAAAAACCCAGAGGTATCATAGCTTTTATGTTCGTTTTTATTCCCATCCCAATAGTAGATAAAAACATTAAACTGATTTATCTCAGGAAAAAAAATAGCTAGTTTATCTACATTTAAAATGCTGATGCCTCTCTTCTATTGAGTCTAATGTTTTGATATTTTTCTACTTATTGCTGTTAGTACATGTAACAAAAGTTAGTATGCATTTTTGAATCAAAGAAATGCTTATTTTTTAAAAAAATAAATCATTGAATTTAGAATTCGTACATTTTTCGAGGAATTTTCTCAATTAGCTTTCTTTAAAAAACTGGTTTTTTTTTTTTTTTTTTCAATTTTCAATCATGTTCGCAAGAAACCCATACCAACTTTAGCTAGCCATAGTTTGACAAATTTGTAAATCAAATTCTATATGTGTGCTTCAATTATTGTAGGAGGAGTAGCATTTTAAAAACTCCTTCATTAATTTTTTTTTTTAGAAAAATTAAATAGTTAACTTTGTGTAGTATTTTGAGCACAAAAACTGTTCTATGTTATATTGTACATAAGATACAAAAAAAAAAAAAAAATGTAAAAAGCAAGGATTTTCATATAAATCATACCATGACCTAGTAAAACAAAAACATGATGAAACAAAAACAATTGAACACTCTGAAATATTAGATATAATTATTTAGTATAAGCAATTTCAATGGTGATATAAAATTGTATAATTGTGCCAAGGCTCGTGATTTTTTTTAAACACTTTTCTCTTTTTGGGGAAATTGAATTTATTTTATTTAATATAATTTGATTTACTGAGGTGAGGTAATTGAGCCATGTCTTACCATAGGTTGCTTTTAAAGATGTTTATTTATCAAAAAAAAAAAAACACATAAATTTGTTTATTATTAAAATTGTTGATAAAGCTATTTCATTTTTTAAAAAAACTATAAATACAGCTTGAATCTCCCCCAAAATTCACTTTGATACACTTAAAAATGTATAATATTTTGAAAATTTTGGCCTTTATCAAAAATATCAAAGCTCTTTGTTATTTTTCAGCAATCAAAAGTATCTGTAAAATTTATAAGTTGATAAAGATTATATTTCAGCAGTATAAGATTTAAATTAATTTACATATAATTTCAGGGCTCTGGACCGTAATTTTTTTTCGTTCTGGTTCAATTAAAAAAATATTTTGTTTCAGTTCCTGTTTCGTCCGCCAAAAATAACGCTTTTCGGTTCAGTTCCGAATAAATAATTTTATTTTATGCGTACTCTTTTTTTTTTTTTTACAAATAATGTAATTCTATCATAAACAGAAAATGTAATTCAATCAAAATTAGAAGATTTTATACATTTTTTAAATTGGTACACAATGTGAATTGATACAATTAACTAACATGCACGATACACGAGCAATTAGAAGAAAACGACGAGCATTAGCACTGTATCCAATATCAAAATAGTATTTGAAAACTAGGTTCATGATTCTGGTTTGTCTAACTAAACTATACAAACAACCATGTATAATCGCATGCTGAGATGCGAAAAATACAACTCACTATTATTTTTCTTAAATAATCATCTATACTTCTAATTCATTCAACTGAATTAAATCTGCCTTCGACAAATAGTTTTCATGCGAAACAGAAACAGAAAAGTACCAGCGAACTTCAAAACAGGAAATCTAGAAGCAGTGCACATATAATGGCGATAATTACAGGGTTGATATTAAATTAGAAAATATTGATGTTTTTTGGTTTCAATTGTAAGAATCTCACCTGAGCGCCTAAAGGTGTGGGAGAATTGGAAAGAAGACTAGCCATATTTCAAAAACAGTCTAATTTATTCACAATATTAACCACAACTCATATTCAATCGATCACGGATAAGAGATGCACCCAATTAATAAATATGAAGACAATTAACGAGGTACATAAGATATGAATGAGAAGACTTTAAGGTTTAATACACTTACTTAATTCAATAGCTCTGACTTCTTAGCTATTTAATCTCAATTCAATCTTCAGTGACAGTTCGTCACCTTAAGTAATTCAATCATCAAACGTTAAATATCCGTGATTCACATTCAATTTGATTAATCACTGCTCCCGATAGCAGTCTATCATATATATCTCTCTCACTAACCGAAAGCCTAGACTATACACAGTAGTCCTAATTTACATATTCACGTTTTCTTCTTCTAGGAGAGTTATATAATGAAATAATTTTTAAAGACCTGAGATTACCCAAGGACTGAAGACATATTGAATGGAAGTAAACCGACATTTTTTTCCGGTTTTCGTTCCGACCAAAACAATTGGGTTTTTTTTTTCGGTTTTCGATTTCTGGTTCAAAGCCTTGTATAATTTTTTTTGTTGTTGTTGCTTGGAATGCATGACATTTTAACTTTAAAGAAAAGCAATTCATATGAATAATATTCTTATACTTCGCATTCTCGGTATCTTTCATCTCAAAGCAGACGCTTTTACGATCAAATCATAAAATAGTAGGTGGATAAAGACAGGTTGAAGTTCTCAAACTTCAACACACCGAACAAGTTATCATCGCTACAGTTTAACCTGACAAACTTTCCACCCCTCAGCAAAAGGTAGAAGGGGAGGGGGAATAACAACCAGAAAAGCAAAACTCATTTCCTGTCTCAAACGAGAAAGTTAAAAAAATATAAATAAATAATACCAAAAATAACTTCTTGAGAGGGGGGACTGGTAAGGAGAAAAAAAAATGTTCCATTGATGCTTAAAAATCGTCTGTAGCGGCGGAAGAAAAAGTAACCCAAAACCCCCACCGGATATTCTCGATTTCCCCACCTTCCAATTTTTCTCCTGCCCTCTTCTTAATATTTCCCTCCCCCCACTTTACTGAGAGCCACACGCGTAGTCTTGAAGTGAAGACGAGGGTGTGGGAACTGTACGGATTTATCGTTTGGAGTTTTCTTAAAAACTTTTTCGTGGATAGCCGCACCCCTCTGGAAGATGCGGGTTCCGCTATATGCAGGTTATCTAAGTGGTTTGGATTTGAGAACTAGATTTGAGAGATCTAGGGAAGAAAGAAAAAAGGGGGGGGATAGAATCGTGGATAAAGATTCGATTGTTGAATTGGATGAAGACATGGGAAATTCTGTGATTCTTAAAGAAATGATTCGATTTTCTGTGGAGTTTCGATAGTACTTCACCTAGATAAGGCGTGAGTCAAGTTGAATGCATTGAATATGATACACTAACGGTTTTCCTATACATTTGAATGGAAATATCAGGACCTTGATTTAAAAATTCAAATCTTATCGAAACTTATCGTCTATGTAAGTTTTAGTAATATGAAACTTTCCGTATAATCCTGCGTATAATGTTCACTTTTAACCCAAAAAATTAAAATCGAAATTTACGTGTGCGTGTTATACGTCCGGTAAAAAAAAAGATAGCTTTGAAGATAGAAAAAGATGACCATAAAGAAATTAAATTTCTGCTTGTATCTAAGTATTGTTTAGTTAAAAGATATGACATACCATATAAACTTTCATCATTGGATAATGTGAAAAAAATCGTCATATTTGTCCAGTATATTAGGACGTTCTCCCCCCCCCCTGCAAAGTTAGGGTTTTGGGCCCCAAGCCCAAATACGTACTTGTCGTCAGTCTGACTATGGGCCCCCTAGAACCCTGCTCCCTGTTATAACTTCACATGCTTCATCGGATTCTGTTTCTACTTCACTATCACTGCTACTTTGGTCCCTAAATAAATAATTATCTTCTGTTGTATCTAGATTGTTAGATATACTACATTTTTTTAAGTATACTTTTTTATAATTATGCCAGGTTTAAATTTCATTCCATGCTTTAATTTTTCACTCACAAACTATTTCGAGATTTCAAGAAATAAGAGCATTGCACTTGAGTATTTTAGGTTTCTCCGAAGAAAAAGGTTCGCGCTATATGGTGAATATTTCTACCTAAAACTTTAAAACAATGCATTTTAAAAGTGTAGTTGCGCGTTATTATATACTGAAATATAGGCGGTGTATAATATTTCAAAATCTTTTTGATCTTTTTTCCCCAAGTCTTGTCATTCGAATTCAAATTAAATTAAAATATAAATAATCAGAATATAAATTAAAATAATGCATGAACTGATAGGTTGTTAAATATTTACATCTCCTGTGAATTTTCACAAACTCTTCTTTCAGACAGTTTCTATAAAGAAAATGAAATAGTTGAAATAATATTTTCAAAAGAAAAAACTTTCAATGTAACTAGAAAACAATTAATAAAAATATTCGTGAATACTGTAGATTTTTAATTCTTATTTCAGATTCAATACATTTTAATTCAGTAGAAGAAACAGAAATATCGTTTTACAATAAATTTTATTTCATAATTAAATCAAAATTGGTATGGTAACAAAACGCTTGGAAAAAATTTGAATACGTAACCTAATGTAGAATCTAAATTCTAAAGAAAAATCTTAAGTTTATAATTTTAAAATATTTCAAAGGAAAACAGCCACGGAAGATAATTACCATGTCTAAAAACTAAATTCTTTTTACATTTTTTTTTTTTTTTTTTTTTTTGCCAAAAAGTTGCATTTAAATAATTTTTACTTATAATAATATTCTTAACCTCAAGTGCTGCCAACGTATTTAACCGTCCTTCCGAAATGCGATTATTTTCTTGCCTGGCTATTAGTAAAATTATTCCGAAGGCTTTGGGATGTAATAAAATGAGCTTGACATTATTTGTAAAGGTATTATGTATTTCAGAGAAAAATTTTCTTATTTGTGCTTTTTCTTTTCCCTTCAATTCACCGCATACACGCTTTTGTGAAAAACGGTGTCACCAGGGAGTGAACCGTGTGATTTTAATCGGTAGTTAAGGGGTTAAAACAATTTTATAAGTATATTCTTTTTGGGTGAAACAAAATACAAAACTAGTAATACAAATTTTTTTAAAGTGAATTTCTACTTCGTTAGAAAAACATACTGGCGCCATCTGTTGCAGCTTGTTGTTCTTCGACAAAAATAACGCAGTATAAGTTTTTTTAAAAATAAATTTAATTAATGAATTGATATTTGAAAAATCTGTATCAACATCAAGTGTCATCCACTGCACGTTTAAAAAATGTATTTGAACTTGAATGGATGAACAGAAAGTATTTTATTAACGATTTAAAATTTGAACAAGATGTATATATATAATATAGGGAGAAGTGAACTAATATAGGAATTTAAAAAAAAAATTATTCATCTAAATGCAAATAAAACATAAAATTAGCGTCTTCCCAAAATTTAGATAACATAGAAAAAAAAATTTTAACAGAGTGTTTTGTTTCAGACAAGACACAGCCGGCAAAATAATTATAAAAAAAAATGAGACATAAGTCGTCTCCAAAAAGTCGCCAAGAACAAGCGACCTTCAATTCCCGAACCGCAAAAGCCGCCTCCGCACTACGAGCTTCAAGAGAAAGACAGAGAGAGAAAATACTTTTTCTCATCACCGCAAACGTGGAAATAAACATTCCAGTCAGGTGTGGAGGGGAAAACGAAAGAAAAAAAAAGGGGGGAACTGAAATTCGAAATAAAAGAGGAGCTTTCAGAACGGGGAGTGCCACTGAAATATCTTCCATTTTTCCCCTCATCCTCTTCGTTTTTCCCATTGAAGTACCCATGTTTGCGGATTGTTGAGTATTTAAGAGGGAACGCGGAGCGATTTCATGCTGCGACTCAGCGTGGTGTCTCTTAATCCCACTTTTCAACGATAACTGCGTGTTCACCGGGGACTGTTGACGCGATGCTGATCTTCAGGTTCCCCAATCTTGTTCACCAAATACCACTCATCGTTATAACTTCACCTTCTTTGCAGGTATTTGAATAGGATGAGAGACTATGGGCATATTTTGTTTGTTTTTAAGGGTTGCTAGCTATAACGTATAAATAAAAGGAGGTAAAATGCCATTAAATGTTAGGTAAAGAAAACAAAACCATTTATTTTTACTCTCAAAACGGAATTATTTTTAGTTGATATATAGTCAGACAGAGGCGGATTAAGGTATTTGGAGGCCCTTGGCGGTAAAAGGTTTGGGGCCCATGGGCTTAAGAGTCGAAAAACTAAAATAGTGAAAAGAGTCATTTATTTTTTAAATTCTCGAAATAAAATGTAGTGATAAAAAAAACTCATCGGCTAAAGAAAAATCTTAACTGTATATACAAAAAAATATTAATAACCTTGCTTAAGAGCTTACAGTTTTGCTATACAGTTTGATTTCTCTTTGGCAAATTCATCAATTATTCTTACCATATCTATTTTGTGTCCAAAACATTTTATTCTGTATATAATATGGCCATGTTGTTCAATTTGCCTTTTCTCCCATAGTACTTCTTAAATTATTTTTAACACGTTTTAAAACTAAAAAAGATCATTCACCCGATGCATTCGATATCGGTATTGTTAAAATATTTTCAAAAAGTTTTTCTACATTAGGATTTATTTGCATGCCGATAAATTTTCTATCAGGGATTTCATTGTAACTTTGTTTCTTTTCATTTGTTGTTCCAAGTGGCGTGGTTGGTTTGTCGCTGGCCTTTGCACTCATCAAGCTTGGGGCCCCTGGCGGCCGCCAGGTCCGACACCCGCTTAATCCGCCACTGCAGTCAAACCCCGATTTAACGAATTTCGCGATTCACCGAATTTTTCTAATTTCCCGATTAAAATGTAGGCAAAAATCCCTATTTAACGAATTATTTCAGCAACTGGGGAAAAAAAACATTTTATTAGTTTGTATTCGAAAATATTGGATTTTTTTTTCCCCTTCAAATGGCATATTTTTTTTTTTTTGTCCGTCTAAGTAGCTTGTGACGGATCCATCCGCGACTGTATTAACACCTTGGGGACTTTTCTGGGGGAAATAAATTAATTCAACCAACTTTCGCCGACCAAGAAAGCGTGATTATGTATAAATGAAGTATATTATATAAATTCTGTTTTCGCGAGTTTGTGTATTGGCACGTTGGAGTTGGCAAGTAGGAGTTAGCATAGAGTCTGCGAGTTAGTCTATTACTTGAAGATTGAAAGGTAGTGGAATTATTAAGAGGTCTTGGAGTTGTCCAGAAAACGGATTACACTAGTGAATCCAACGACATTGATCAATCCCGATAAGATCACCTGCAAGATTCCAGTGTAGGATCCGATGCATAAAGAGTACAGGTATCGTGAGCTGGATTAATTAGAAGTTAACTCATTAGTGTGCGACGTAGTTATATTTGAGCGTATTTAAGCTATCTTAGATTCAGTTGAGGGTCCGTAGTAGTATCCCCGTGTTATAGAATCTCACCTCCGCGCTCAACTATTTAATCGCTTACCTTAATTATATTGTTATTGTGTCTGATTGATATTTTGGTAACAATAAAATAATTAGATTGAAATCATGTCTGAAGATCATTCAGTTTCTCCCACACACTTAGTCGGGTTTACAGGTAGACAATGGGTTTCAGAGTCAAGCAGGAACCGACAGGTGTTAAAAAATTTATATACTTTTCGTGATGCTGCTCATCCCGGATGATGCGGGAACATGAGCTACTTTATTCACTTCATTTTCGTTAGGGAATCTGCATCAGTGATATTTTTTTGAGTTTTGAACAAACTTTAAAATGTCTTTGTCTACAGTAATTGGGGCTGTGTGCGCATTGTCATCATCTAATGCCACGAATTCTTCCGATTATACAGTAGTACAGTACGACTTTCTCAAACACCCCTCTACGTGGTCGGTGTTTAAGGTAGTTTGTTTATTCCCAGAAGCGGATAACTTTTCGTGTTAAGGATTTTAGTTTTTTATTAAAAGGAAAAAAAAAATCCATGAAAATACCTAGCAGTTTGTTGGGACTGTTGTATTATTTCGTGTAAACCTATATTTCATCTCAAACGTTTTCGCGTTAAACATATTTCCTGTAGTTTTCAGCGACTAATGAAATATCAGGTGATAAATACAGGAAAATTAATAACCTATTTGGTCTTATATTTTCCTGGAAAAATAACTTAAATATATTTAGGATTGGTTTAAAATAAAAATGAAGTTCTCCAAAAGAAATTTTTCTATTTACTTTGGTTGTATGATTAAAAATTAGCTAACAAGAAAAAATTTTGAAGTTAACATTTTAGTGAGCTTTTCCGATTTGTATGAATGAAACACATATGCTTGCATAGCATCTCAGTGCTACTTAGACACTATACCATAGAATTCTTTCATTTTTCGTGCCCTTTTTCTTAAACAATTGTCACAGTGGATTTCTTTTTGAAAACTGGGCATTTAGGCTATTTTTGAATACAAAAGGTCAGGCCATGATGAATTTTCAGTCTCCAGAGGCAAGGTATAAATCCCTTCATGGGTTTGAAGTGTTCACTGAGTCACTTCAGATACATTTGTATACCACAAAAATTTCGTAGGAAATATCTTTTGTCCACAAACCAGCCCCTTTATCACCCATAGCCTTCACACTTAAGTGACCCATGACCTCCCACTTGCTACCGCAAGGGTAAAAGGAACGCATTCTGCGGACTTTCTGAAGGAACTGTTATTCAATACGTGCACAGAGCCTATTGGCAGCAACAACCCAAGACCCAACCTTGGACGTGGTTGAAAGAAAATGCTGAAGTTTTTCGGTTCAACCCATTGTTGATTTCAAAACGCCCCATCAAAACAACATTTTTGAAATACTGTCGGAAATGCCACTGTGCTAGAGATATACAAAACGGAAGAAAGGATTTAGAATTCCATTTTGTGGTTGAGATTTTTCTCGACTTTGTAAGAGTAATATGTCGATTGTGAACAACGAAAATGTGACTGTTAGTTTTAAAAGAGCCAAATAAGAAGATTTACTGAATAAATATGAGTGTTTGTGGATTATTAGACTCTCAAAAGGGTATATTTATATGAAAGTGTTGCATGATTGTATTCTTTTTCGACGTTAATTGTTAAACTTTACAGTTTGACAGCGTTTATTAAAAACGTTTTGTACATATATAAAAAACACTCAACTCTTTTTTTTTTTTGTGCACGGTCTTTTTTTACACGATTTTGAAATAACGTGGTACACGAATTTAACGACTTTTTTGTTCTAGTGCGAATTATGTATTACTTTTATTATTACTTTTAGATTTTATTATTACTTTTTTGTACGGTGTTTTGGGAAAATATTTAGATTGATCTTACACGATTTTTTTTTTAAAATAATGGAACATATCAACAAATTTACTATGTATTGCACAGATTTTTAACACAGTTTTCTGAGGAACGTATCAACCACACATGTAAAAAAAAAGAGTTGAGTTTATATATAAATATTTTTCTAGAAAAGAATTATTTTTACCTTTGTAATTTAGTTATTTAATAGAAATAAATGCCAGATTATTGCAAATAATCTGGCATCTAGTTTACTAATCTAATCTAGTTATTTAATCGAAATAAATACTAGATTATTGCAAATAATCTAGTGCTTAGTTTGCTAATCTAATCGAAAACAAATATATTAAAACTATATTTATTTTCGATTTTTATCTTTACTAACCTTTAACAGCAATGGCGTATAAAAACCTCTCTTTTATGGGGAGTTAGTTACATTCTAAAAAGCACGTAGACGGAAACATCAAGAGGTAATCTTTATACTAAATATTAAATTTTTTTTGGTCTATATGGGTAGTTGAACCCCATCCCCCCTGCCATTGTATAATCATCTGTTTGATAGTACTCTTTATACGAGTAATTTCATTTTTCTAAAGCGAACTCAGGCCACAAAAATATCTTTTCCTATAAAAAAATTATTATTTTGTATAAGAGATCTAATTTCAATATTTATTTTAATGTGAATTCCTTTCTTCATCAGCTGATTTGCCCATACGCTGCACGGGCATCGATGTTTTCTTCTTTCTATCTTTCGTTTGCACATATTTTAAATCTTACAATGAGATTATTATTGCTAGTGCAGTGCTTCTCAAACTTCCAATGTCTGTCACCCAATATTCAATCATAAGTTTCATTGCGCCCCCCCCCCTCCATACAATAACAATGCATTGAATTCGATAATACCATACTCTGACGCTAAAGCTACAATACGAGTTTAACATCGAAAGTGCCGCCGGCGTATAAAGACATCTCGCCCAAACGTATATATATGTCTTTCCAAAATACGATTTTTTTTCTGTTTTCTGCTAACTATAAAATTTTTCAAAGGCTTTAGAGTGCAATAAAAAGGACCTTGACAGTGTTTTAGAAGGATTTACTTGTTTCAGAGGATTTGCATATTTATTCCTTTTCTCCTCCTCCTATACACCACATACGCTTTCATGCGTGCAAAACGGTGGCATTGGAGAGCGAATCCCGTAACTTTTAACCGGCAGGTTAAGGGATTAATTGTGAACCGTACAAATTATCAAGATAAACATTAGCTTTTGCATAGAATTTTTATACGAACTTAGTATTGTTAAATTAATTATAAAATACATTGTGCAGTATTGATACATTTATAAGTATATTATATCAGTGTAAATGTGAATTTTTATTTTTATTATGTCAGGTTGTATTTTGTTTTACTTCCTGTTAATTAGTAATATTTTAAAATAATCTTTTGTGTTCGACTTTTAAATATGCTCGCGCCCCCCTTGTAGGGGTGTACGCCCCACAGTTTGAGAAACACTATGCTAGTGTTTTTAAGAGAAGTGCGGCTTTTTGTCCATGTCACTGAAATACTTATCTTCCGGGATTTTCTTTGTGTTGAAGGTGGGAGTTTTTCATGGAAGGCATTAATTTAGATTTTTGAAAATATTTGATAAAGAACAAGGATTGGCAAGGCAATGTACAATTTGTTGCTTGAGAAGAAATGAAAGTTTAAAGATAATCCAAAAAAGCCGATATTATATCTCAGCCCTAATGCAATGTAAGACTTAGTATTCAAATTGTGTGTGCATATACACTATATGCACACACACAATACACAACCATTTGAAAAGAGGTACTAGCATGAAATTCTTTTTTAAGTATGAGAGAAATTCTTTTAGGAGATACATGCAATATTCTTCATAGCATGAAGAATGTACTTACAAAAAGCAAAAATTAAGAATTTTTTGTTTTCCTTAATTATAAAACAAAAAATAGTGTGTGAAAAACGGAAAATAGAAAGTAAATTCTTCCATTTTCACACTCTATGCTTAGTTATATGCAATAAAAAATTTAATTTGGAACAGATTGGGGCAAAAAAATTAACAGCTTAAGGATTTAAAACATCATGGGAAACAAACCCTTCAATTACTACTAGATTCATTTGTAGCTATCACTTCATGAATTTGAAATGACACAAAAATTCCAGCAGCACACATGTTAGTTTCTTATCTATACAAATAATAAAATTGAAGTGTCTGTTTGTAATTTCAAATTAGCAGCTTTTTACTTAATGCACTAAAAGTATATACGGTACTCATAACAAAAAACCAATTTTTAAATTTTTTTGTCTGTCTGTCTGTTTGTTCCGGCTAATCTCGGAAACGGCTGGTGCGATTTTAAAAATTCTTTCACTAATGGAAAGCTGCATTAACGGGGAGTAACATAGGCTATATTTATTCCCGTATTCTTACGGGAACGGAAACTATACGGGTGAACGTGAAACTGAATGCCAAGATGAACGCCAAATTGAACGCCAAGCTGAGCTAATGAAGTCTTTGTTTTGGTTACTGGCGACCGATGCTCTTCATGAGACATAACAGTGTTACGCGCACATGATAATACGCTGACACGTGCCATAATTGTTTTTATGATAGTTATCTCTCTCTTACTGTTCAGTTAAGTAGAGCATCGGCTGTTTCAGATGCACTTTTAAAAATAATAAATCAAGGCTTCATAAGTAAAAAGCAATGCAAGAAACAAAAAATTGATAAGTTTTACGGTTAGTTTATAATCCTTTCTTATTTTTATTTACATTTTTAGTCACATTTAAACAATAGTTATTAAAATCCCAATCTATATCTATACAAATAAATAAAATTGAAGTGTCTGTTTGTAATTTCAAATTAGCAGCTTTTTACTTAATGCACTAAAAGTATATACGGTACTCATAACAAAAAACCAATTTTTAAAATTTTGTCTGTCTGTTTGTTTGTCAGAATATAAACAGATATATTTATAAAACATCATGAAATACCCAGCGAAGCGGGAGGGTAACGGCTAGTCAGAAAAATAAATTTACGAAAACACTTAGGAGCGATTCATCGCCTCAAATATTTATTACAACGTAAAATTAACAGCCATAGAGATTTCTTTCTTATCAAAAACAGATTTATAACAATGACACTTGGACCTCAACACTTGAAATAAATGCCGAAGAATTATCGTTGTCTTTCGCGGCCATATCACTCCTACCCACAAAAAGTTGCCGACTTCACACATATTTCAACACAACCATTCCGCATTACTTAAGCCGACAACATTTTAAGCAACGCCTTGACTCAACAGAAATAATTACCTTCATCCCCACCCCTGTAGAAAAGTGGCGCTGGGTAACAGAAACTGAATGTGATGCTCATCCCTCTGCATGAGCTTTTAGGTGATACACACCCTTCTATACTTTCACTTGCACGCTGTACTAAGTTCGACCACCGTCAAAGTATGTCACACCCTGGCTACACCAAGTTGCTCTGAGTCACGGATTCTTTATGGAATGTGTTCTTTGCAAAGACGCCCACGCAGGAAATAACTGAGGAAAAATTGGGTAGATTTTCCCACCCTACATAAAGAATTTTAACTTTCGCTTGACATGGATAGAATTTGAATGCAAGTAATTTATATGTTAATTACGGAAGAAGATGGTTAATTATTTTGTTGGCGCATGTGCAGTAAACTTATCAACAGATGGTTGTTGAGAAGGACTTTTATTAATTGAACGTAGTCCGCGTTTATTTTTTGTTGATTTAGCCACGACGAAAGAATTAATTTTTGTAATTGAATATGAGCGAATTGTGTATTTGAGTAATCTATATGTAAATTAAAAATGGAAAATAATCAATGTTTTCATTTATTAAGCAACCTACAACCCTTCATTGTGTGGTGGCTACATATTTTAATATACACTCAGTAACTGGAGGTATAAATGATTTTTTTAATTTCTTGGTTAAATTATTTCATATTGCAGTCCATTTATGTTTCGCCATTAATTTGGATTTAAAACGGTATTAAAATATTGTTCACTATTAAAATACCATGAATCTAATATTATAATTAAATTCTATCCTATTTAAATAGCGTTCATTTTTTACAAAAAAGATTAATAATAATTAGACTTCTTTGTAAATAAATTCCCATGTCCGTGTTAATTTTGGGATTACGGAATAAAATGCAAGTAATTAATAAAGTATGGATATGATACACGATAATGGGCTATAATAGGTATTTTATGTAAGAAATGTATAATGTTAAATATTAATAAAATGAATCCCTTGAATGCGTGTAACGTGGTCTCCCATCTTTTATTTTTCAACTGCTAGCAAAGGAATTTGCAGGTGCCAATCATTACGGAACACATTAACCACTTATAAATGGTCTTATAAAAAGATTCATAATAGTATTTATGATATATTCAAATAAAGATATGTATAGTTTTAATAGTTTGAGCACAATAATCAGGGTAAGGTCTTTTGTTTCCTCTACATTTTATAAACCATTCAGATAGTGACTAGGGCCGTGGGTAGCCTAGTGGTTAAAGCATCGGACGCCAGACCGGAAGGCCTGGGTTCGATGCCCGATGTCACCAAATACCCACCGAGTACACACGGAGCACGTGCTTGTTAAATCAGTGGGTCCGAAAGTCTTGTGGGCGGTCGTAGCAGGAACCATGGGTGCAGGGGCTGGATAATACTTCCCTCCTCTCCAGTCCCATGCTTAAATTGTGGAGGTGAAAATAGGTGGTGTCGCCATCTATCATGTTTGTACCGAGCCAAATCGTACTTTCACCTGCATGGTGCTCAAAGCTAACGACAGGCGTACACCAAGCCCCTTGCCACGAAGAATTACGCGGGCCTCGATCTGACACCGTCAGACAGGTGGCATTAGAAACAACAGAAAGTAACTAAACATCAATTTCGTCTACATATTAGAGCAGGGGTGGCCAAACCGACGGCCGCATGTGGCCCACTTGTATAATTATATTTGCGGCCTGCGAGGTTCATTATACAAAATACGATTATTTTATTTTTAGTATAATGTTTTATAATAAATAAATCTACGATCAAATATGAAATTTATCGAGCATACATCGAGCTCAAACTTAACGAACGAAACATCTCATTGATTAAATAAAGTAAACATTATTTGATCATTTCATTGTTATTATTGTATTATCTATGTCTGTACACATGAAAAATAATGAAAACAATAATAACTGGTCATTCTGTTTTAAATCTTTACTTCAATAATTGTTTGTAATGGGTCCAAAATAAATGTGCGGCCCGCTGGATTATATAATGTTTTACAGAAGTGACTCGCATGGTCATTTGGGATGGTCACCCCTGTATTAGAGCATTTAACTTGATGAGCGTGTTTGGGCATGCTCCCTTGATGGAGTGTTTCATTGGAGTTATTCCTGGACCCTCCTCGTGGATAATCTTTCTTTGGGATCAGCGGTTCTTTTGTACCCAAACCGAACCCGCCACACTTCCACTCAATACAGTCGTCTGAAATCTTGACAGTCTGCAGCGGTGACAAATCACTACCTTCCCCCTCCCTGGTGAAGGTGTGTGTAAGAGTTTGACACCTGTGACTCGACGAGACCCCTCTGAAAAAAAGAGGGGTGACAAATGACACTTTCAGGTCCCACTCTTGAGATATTTACAGTCCTTTTTAGATAAGATAAAATTGGGGGTGGTTGGACCATTATTTTTCAATCCTCCTCCACCCCATGTGGGCACTTTCTTTAAAGTTAAAAGTGCTTTTTCCTTTGATCTCTGCTTTTTATGTATCGTTTTCTTGGAAAGGATAAAATGTTTAGAAAGAGGGGAGTAAGCAGGATTTATTTTGGAATTTCGGTCGGTATTTGCCTTATCGTTTGGTGGGTAGCAGCTAGAGGTCGACTCGTGGGGTGTGCGTGCATGAAGTAAAACAACATGGGGGAAAGTTATATGTCGGTATAAGATGTGAAATTGGGCGTGCCTGAAAATTTGTCTTTGTCTAATATTAAGAAATGAGACTTGAGCAACAAGCATTTTTTAGAGATAAAAAAGATGTTTTTTTACTTCGTGTTTAATATATATATAATTAAAACTTTATTGTAATTTTTACTTTAATTTTAATTTTCCTTCTCCGTTCCCAATTTCTTAAATCCTCGTTTTTATTTTTTTTCCTTTTTATTCTTTCTTTCTTTCTTACTCTTTTTTGTTACTGTGATATTCTTACAACAAAAACTTCCACTTTTGTGTAATTTTCTTAAAAAATATTATTTTTGTCCAAAAAAGTGCGTGAAGTGGCGCACACAATGGGAATTCCCGGGTCCAGATCCCTCCCATTGACCTTGATTTTTTTCCCTTCTGATTGCTTATAATCCTATGTATGTAGTACGTAAAATCTAATCAAGCGTTTGTTTTTATTATTTAATTTATTAATTGATTAGCTGGGGTAGTTAGAAATTTTAAGATTTTTGATAGATTTTTTTTTTTGCATAAAATAACTGTTTGCCATTAATAATAATTCTAATAATAATTTTAATTGTTTATTTGGATTCTTGTTGGAGTATCGATCAAATCTAGAGAATGTTGAGGAAAGTACTTCGTTCGGTTATGTCGACTATTAATATATATTCCATGATTTAAATAATATAACTAAAAATAATCCAGCAAATCCTTCCCATTGATACTTAAAGTCTTACATGTACCTTTGGTAATAAAAAAGTGAGGATCTCAGAAGTGAACTCAAAAAATGACTGCACTTAATAAACAGATTATAGTTAACGTGTAATTACGTACATTATATAATGTTTTTAATTTGTTAATTATTTACTGTTATTTGTTGAGTGCTATATCTTTTTATATCTGAAGTACAAAACTTATTTGCGGATGTTTATTACTGCGAAGAAATAAGATACTACAGATAAAACACATATAGAAGTACCCAAACGTGTGTAAACTCTGAGCAATGCTAATGGGGTTACAAAAAAATTTTGTACAAGAAATGGTGTTGCCACACCGAAAAGTTTAAGAATCATTTGTATCAGGGCCGGCTCTAGTAGTTTTTTCTGCCCGGACAGAAATGGAAAAACTCCTCCCCTCCTTCCAAAAGCCAAAAATTATAAATTAAAAAAAAATGAATTGTTCACATAAATAACATACTTATAAAACTTCAATTATTCTTGCGAGCAAAAAGGCAGCTTAACAATATTATATTAATATATATTATTTTAAGTCAAATACACAAAATAATTAGAAATTAAGGACGTAATTACCTGTTATTTATTCGAACGAGTTAAAATGTAAGAGAAGGCATTATCCATTTCAGCATGCCAATTTCTTCTGAAAAGGGTCTACTGATGGTGGGATCACAAACGTTTATTTTAACTTATAGTAACAAGACTAAAATTAAAACATCCCCTGTGACTCCCTATCTGCAAAAAATTCTTATTGCCCCTGTCCCCTTTTTGTGTGGTAGAGTGGTCATCGGGGCACTTGATCTCTGATGAGGTCTTCATCCCCTATTTGAAATTGGAGTTGACATTATGAATTTACTCGCCATGTTTAGTTGAGTGGTAGATGGGATTAAAATGAAAAAATTTAAATTTAAAGAAAACATTTTGATTGTGACCTAAAAATATTGTCCCCTTTTGGATAGCTGACACCGGACGTCGTATGGGTGAAAGGAATGTTCGTAGTGGCCTATCTTCGGGATGGGGAGAAAAGTTACTAGTGAAAGATGCGTAAACTTATCAAATTTCACGATGGAACATATAATCCCGCCTTGAACTGTTAAGGTTCAACATGAAAGAAAACTGATATTAAACATATATCATACAAAATTAAGCAAGTAAGATACAACAAATGAAATACCAAATTCACACCCAATAGTATTTCAGAAAATATATCAAATTTTTGTAACAAAAAAATATATTTTTCAAATTCAATTCAAATGCCGCCCCTGCTGGTGCATATTAACTGTGAAGCAGTCAAAAGTTCATAAATATCTTCATCACCTAAAATTAAGCGTGTTGTCGTAATGAGGACTGATGCAACCACAAACAATTTCCGATTCACACGCCTAAGCCCTTGTTTTCTATGTGTTAAGTGCAAAAACTAAAATAGAAGAGTTGAAGAACCTGCAAAAGAGCGTCTCATCATCTAAAATTAACTTTGTAATCTAATGAGGTTAATGCTTTCGCGAACAATTTCCGATTCTCACGCCGATTCATCCAAACTAATCCTTAGAACTGCTAAGTGGGAGGAAAAGAGATACCTTCTGGAACCATCTGTACCACACGTCCACTGGGAAATATTCATATCAGCAAGAACAGCAGGCATTCCGCAGCTGTTGTACATACTCCAACATCTTGGAGAAGGATGCGGTGTGGCTTCAAGTTCAAGTACATGCCGTTAATGAACGAAAAAACGTGTGATCAGAGTCCAAGCTACCATTGAACTTGGCCCTCCCACTGTTGCAACTTGCCGTGCCTCCTTAATGTAACGTGAAATGCAGCTATCGTTAAACAAACGCTTGCCTCACGTCGTCGATTTAACGTTCTTTATTGGTTTCCATTAGAGATGATTTTTTTTCCATCCTTTTAGTAGGGATGGATATATGATTCAACCCGGTCGTTATCGACCGTTAAAAAAACCTTGAACGGATGTAGGCAGATTTTACGGAGATATCATATCTATATTTGATTTTTTTTTCAACTACCACAGAAGCTGTGTGCTTTATCTGTTTCTTGGAATGCCTTCGAAGGTTGCGGAGGCGATGCGATATTTCTTTTTCGATTTGTCGATGAGAATTGGAATTCGTGTTGAGACGATGTTTTATTTCCCCCCCCCTCGGTGTATTTGATTTGCAGAAAAGGAAAAATAACTTGGAGGCGGAATTTTTTTCCCCCGTGTGTTTTATTACAGATATTTCAAATGAAAATTTTCCAACGCGTCAAAATACAAATTGTCCTGAGGGTGAAAAGTTTTATTTCTAAAATTATTGCTTCAGATGTATAAAGCAATGGAGAAATACTCTGTTAAGTTTAATATAAGTATTGCTTTGACTTAACTTTACAGCAGGGGTGGGCAGACTTTTCCAGGGTACGGGCTACTTCTAATTTTTTCAAGGTGTTGCTGTCCACCCAGTAAGGCGGGTGTAATGAGCAAAAGGAAAGTATTCAATACTGTCAGACCTCCATTTTACGAACCTCTATTTTTCGAATTTCTCTATTTAGTGAACTTTTTCCTGGAACCAAGAACATTTTCCGATTTTCATCGTAAAATTGCCTCCAAATAGCGAAGTGCATTTTTTATTCAACGAAATTTTCTCTTATGATTCGATTTTTTCCCTCCGTATCTTTTAAAGTACCGTATTTACTCTAATCTAAGCCGCACTTTTTTTTCCCTTTTATTAATGCTACTGAAAATCAGGCGTGGCTTATAATCGAAGAGAAAAAAAGTTGGTTGGACGGGGTATTTAGAGCAAATGCAGCTTCATGCATGCATTTAAAAGTCTATAATACTGATAAAATAATTAATTATTCACTTATTAGTTTTCCTTTTAATTTTATTTTAATTTCATACAATTGGATATCGATAAACCACATTTTAGACTATTTTTCAATTTTCACAAAATTTTGTTGAGAATTGGGGGCGCGGCTTACTATCGATGTCGGCTTAGATTCGATTAAATACAATGTTTCAAAACTTTCGAATGATGGAATCATTATTAGGTCTTAGTGAAGGCCGTCACCCTAAAATGTCTTGGCAATCCACCGGTCGATCGCGATCGACTTAATGCCTACCCCGTCTTTAAAGGTAATAATTTTTTTTATTGAAAACTTAACTGCTTCTGTACTACAACGTATCACAACGGCTCTTGCAAAGAGTGAGAGTTGTATTACTGTCGCACACGAAGGCTATTAGACCCCATAATTTTAAACCATAGCCAAGTGACGCGGACGACACCTGAGTTAGCAAGAGCTAAGATCAAAATAATAAATAAAAACACGTGCATTTAATTTACATGACGCCTGGTTCTGTAAAAACCTATTTCCTATAATTATATCCGCGATTGAAAACACAAAGGCGTTAAAAACATAACGATGTTTGAAGAATAAAGAAATACTTTTCTTTGCATACACACCTGCTCTAGTCTCAGCCGGGCTATCCCATTATTTTGTATAATTGCAAAGCAGATGATATTCTGGGGGTTAAAGGGGTGTATCGTGAATAAATAATTGGCTAAACAATTAACGAATGTGATTTTCCTTTAACACAATACAAAAATATAAAGAAGATTTTTGATTAATCACGAGATAAAGATCTTTGCAGCTTTTGTAAGTTGTTAAATGACGCACTAAATCAAAATAAAAGGGTGAAGAGGTTTTTCCGATATAAAATATTTCTTTAAGAGTTTCCTGTTCGTTTTGTTTATCTCTTTTATGATAATTACTTGCTCCTTTTTTTCTCTTGTGAATGAATGGCTGAAATTATATCTGTATGTAGTGTTATTAAACTTTTTTAAAAATTGTTTGGAACGAGACATGCTACATATTTTTAATTAGATGTGCGAAAATGTCTTTAAAATGAAATAAATTTAATATATATATATATATATAGCTGCAGTAAATCTTTTAAAAATTAGAACTTTGCATTTAAAAAATATACACCCTATTTGTAATTAATTTTAATACAAAATGTAGCACACACACATATTTATATTGCTTATCGCTGATTTGGGATATTATATAGATATGATGATTTGAAATAAAAAAAAATTGTACTCAATAAGTAAAACGTAAAAAATTACGTGTTTGACCAATTGTATAAAATAAAGGAAAAAAATGTAAAAAAATAGTATCAAATATTTCATAGTTTAAAATTGGTCATAAAATACTTGCAAACGATTTGAGATACTTTTCTATGTATGAAAACGTGTTGAAAGATTCTTTTAAGATAAATTTAATTTTATTTATCTTAAAGGCATTCTTGCATTCGATGATTATTTTACATAACATAATATCATAATCATTAATAAAATAGCCGCTAGGAGAAGATGAGGCTCAAAATGCTAAAATTCTTATTTTTTGTTTGATATCATGGAACATCAATTTTTTTATACGTGTTTATATGAAGTATAAAGTTCTTTTAAAAAAACATTCATAATTTATTAAAAATGTTGCTTCTACAAAATTTCTGCTTATATGTATGCAAAAATAAATAAATAAGCCTGACTAATGTGTTTTTAATTGAATAGAGAAAAAAAATTTTAAATGATAATAGAAAATAATTTTTTGTTAACGGAGAGAAGAAACTTATAATAAGAATGTTATAGGTTGTATACTTTTTTTTATTTTATTACAGAAGCTTTTAAAAAACATTAAACTATGTGTAATACACTTTTTTTTCTTTTTAAAATACCCCTCCACATATTTTTGCAATGAAAAGAAATGTATAAATAAGTTATTAAAATAATAAACTATGCGTGACATTTTTATAATACAGTAAAAAAAAAATGTATTTTTAAGGCATAACTTTCAAGTAAAATTTCAAATGTAAGGAACTTGAGAACACAAAATATTCCTATTCTAAGAAAAAGGAATATATTCCGAACACAGAGAGAGAGCTAGCAGTTGAATGACCATGAATTCGGTGCCAGGGTTATTTCCCATCGTGTTATAGTTTGGAATCCTGGTGACGCTAAAGATATACGGCGTGGCGTAGAGGGGCCAATGTACAGTAAATCCGTCAAATTTCAAAATTCTCTCATTGCCATGCTGTGAAAGTTTGGAGAGCGACACGATTGTGAAGGTTTGGGATGGCCTAATCTCTGAGAGTATGATTTCTTTTTACTATACTAGGAATAATTACATTTAATTAATTAATAAATAGTAACAAACGAAAATAATTGTCCAGCATCATATAGAGAAAGAAAAATGGAAAATTGCAAGGAAAATCACTTTCTATTTTGCCACTAAATATTGTGATTCTGTCATATGCATATACATATTTATGTTATATAATTGTAATTATTTAATAAAAAGTAACTAAAATAAAAATTTTCTTTGTCGACCTAAGTAGGAATTGAATTGAATTTTTTTTTTTTATAATACTTGTTTCTGGTTTTTATTTATCAAATATATTATTTCGTTTGAAAACGTTTTCCGCCTCCTAGATATTCGAATCTTTTTGCCACAAACGTTTACACCTGTGGATTAAAATTATTCCCGTCCACACACCAACACTTCCTGTCAAAGAATCCGAAGAATGTTGAAAAGAGGTTATGAGTACGACGTACGAGCGGCATTCCATTAATAATACTTCCATTACATCCAGATTATGGGGCCCACGTTCGAATTTTTAGAACAAAAAAAAAAAGAGAAAAAAAGGAAGCTTTCGCTAACAATCGATTACCTTAGTCCTTGTTCCAGATGAAAATAATTACTACTTCCATCCCCCCCTCCCTTGTTGAAGAGACAAGAAGGGCTACCGATTCCGCAGACGATATTTTTCGAAGATAGGTTCACCCCGGGGCTGTTCGTGATGCAAGGGGGTGCCCGAACACTCACCTGCACGCGCCAGGTGCACGTTCGAAACGGCCCTTGTCCGACCCCCAAGGGGATGGATTCCATTGGACACTTGTTTACAGCAATGGGGCAAGTGCCCTGTAATTATCTGGTGCTTTTCAACGATCGCTACTATACTAGGATTATGAGGTCTGTGTGTGTGTGTGTGTGTGTGTGATCCTAAATCACTTGAGCCTTTTTGATAAGGTAAGCTATAACGGGTCAATTGATTAATAGTTGGTCTTAAGAAATAGGGGAGTATAATGTATAATCATTATATATATATATATATATATATAATATAACTACTTTTGTCAAAACTCGCCCCCTCCCCGACCGCGCATAAGTTTTGATATACCCACAAAGTAAAAAACCTTTGGATAATTATTTTCATATTTTTTAAAAAGTTCTGTGTTGAAAATTTAAGTATAAGGTAAAATGATTTGGTGTTCTTTTTTAAGTAAGCTTATGGAGTGTCCTTAAACTAGTGCTTCTCAAACTTTTAATACTCGCGACCCAATATTCAATCATAATTTTCATCGCACCTCCTCCGTACAATGACAACGGATTGAATTCAATGATACTATACATTGACGCTAAAGCTACAATACGACTTCAACCTCTTAAATGCCACCGGCGTATATAAACGTCTCGCTCAGCCAAGGCATTAATTTTCTGGACGTATATATACGTCTCGCTCAGCCACGGCATTAATTTTCTGGACGTATATATACGTCTTTCCGAAGTACGATCTTTTCTGTGCACTGCTATCCATAAAATTATTCCAATGGTTTCGGAATGGAATAAAAAGACCTTGATAGTGTTTGTGAAGGATTTATTTATTTCAGAGGATTTGCCTATTTTTATATATTCCTTTTCTTCCTCACCCCTCTGAAAAAAAAATCACATACGCGCATCTACATGGGAAACGATGGCATTAGGTAACGAATCGCATAACTTTTAATCAGCAGTTTACGGATTAATTATAAACCGTACAAATTATCAAGATAAGTGTTAATACAAGCTCATGGGGGTCACTGGTTATTATCAAACTAGTTCTTAACTTAGCATTGTTAAATTAATTATAAAATACATTGCACAATACTCATACATTTATAAGTGTATTATGTCAGTGTGAATGTGTATTTTATGTTTATCATGTCAGAGTGTATTTTTGTTTGTTTACTTTAGTAAATTAATAAGTTCTTTAAATAATCTTTTGTTTCCGACTTTTCAATATGCTCGTGCCCCTCCCCCTCGTAGAGTTATCACGCCCCCTTAGAGGGGGGCACCCGACAGTTTGAGAAACGCTGCCTTAAACTGACCCCCGCAATCATCGTTTTTAACGTTTAAAGTTTTACTGAGTTTAACATTGACTTAACAGTACAATAAAGCACCTAATTTTCTAACTAAAACTGAGATATTATTTATGAGTTCATTTTCCTGAACCTCCATTGACTTCAAAATATTTATCTAATTTTTATGCAAATATATTGAATACTATCTTTAGGAATAATTTTGCTCTTGAATTATTTTCCTTCGTAAAAAGCTTTTTAATATTTTTTTTAGAAATATACGTACACCTAGCATGGCCAAATATTTTTTCCTTATAACGAGAAATTACTAATTTTTAAGTAATATTTGTATATTTAAAAAAGCATATTTTTCTTCGTAGTTTTTATTTATTAAAGATAAAAGGATAGGGGAACAGGGGAAAAAGAATAATATATATATTAAGTTCTATACTTTTCTGAACATCAAATTTACTTAAGTATATTTAGTGTTGTTTTCAAAAAAAAAAAAAAAACGTATTCTTGATAGATAGAAATTTGTTTATTTTGTACTTCCTAAGAAACTGTCGACTTGTTTCGCTAAATCGAAAAGCATCACCAATTTAAACAAGGGTTTTCCACTATTGGCTGCATATCGCGTCATGTGGCGAAATTAGTCGACGGTATAATACTCAAAAACCATTATTATTATTATTATTATTATGTTAAAGTTAGCCACTAGTCATCTTCCTGGTTGAATCACATATACGAGAGATCAATTGCACATGACGTCATCGCCTCGCTACTCGACCCGACTATTTAATATTACCACCCGAGCTTTATAATATTTTCTCGCGCTTTTATTTTAAAGTTTCTATTTCAAACTTTTTAAATTGTCTAAAAACGTTTTTTCCCCCCAGCTGGGCTTTATGTAATGGAATAGGCCATCTAAAAACAAGATACATCTGCTGGCACATTACGCACACATGCTTCACCTAAAAACCGTTTGCATACAGGGACATTTCAACGCGTTGTGCAACCGGGCCCAGGACCTTGTTTCATTTTTGACTCATCCTCAAGAAGATCATGTGATCCAAATAATTTTATTGTAGCGTAAGGTTAATATTTTATTGTAAGGTGATTCTCTAATCAAAAGAACTCTTTCAAGATAACTTTAAAGGTTTTTAAAAAAACAAGAATTAATTTTATTTTTCAATTATTTCTTAGTAGAATTCTTCTCGGAAGATGTTATTACAATTTCAAAATCTCTTTTTAATGATTAGAAGATGAAATGAATCTTCATTTCCAACGTATCCGTCCTTTCGTATATATAGGTAGAAAAAGCTACAAAAATACAAATCTACAGTTTCGGGGTAACAGACGATGCAACCAATTGTTTCCGGTAGAATGGTTTAGAAGAAGAATTTATCGTCGCTTGTAATTTGTTCGTGGAAAACACGCGGAAACGAGTTTATTTTGTTAATTTTGTTGGAATTTAAAAAGGAAATGAACTCTATTAAATCGAGGGGAAATTTTTTGTCTCCCAAAGTTTATACTTTAATAATACTTTTTCTCTTTTTAGATCATTATAAACTATTGTTAAATTACCTTTTAAAAATGTGCTTTACTTTTTAATTCTTCGAATACTTGCTCTACTCTCATTATAAAATACTTTCTTAATAGCATACTCTCGAAAACGAAGCATTAATAGTAGTAATGATAGTAATAATGCTTAAAGTGTTTATTTTAGCTTCTTCTATTAAGCTTCGATTTAATTAGCCGGTAGATTCTAGGGAGTTGCTCAAAACACGATTTTAAAATTTCATTTTTTCTCTCTCTTCCATTCAGGGTAATAGTAAAAAATTCTAAATCATTGTCTTTATTTTAAGATTGTGTGCGTAAAATTAGAAGCATAAAAGAATACGATATTTTTAAAATGAATCATACAGTTATCAAAATATGTTTGCAGAAAGATATTTTCGAATATATGTTAGCAAAGTACATTTTTTCTTAAAGTAGATTAATTATTTGAAAGTAATTTTTTTCTTAAGCTTTTAGGAAAGCGATTTCTTAGAGCCTCCAGATTTTTACTCATTGAGTCGATTATTTCGAATTAAATGTTTCAAGATTCTTATTTTTATTTTATACCGAACCTAACTGAGTGAACTTGTAAAAAGTTTTTTTTAACACTAAAACCTTTTGTGTATTATTGTCTTATTCATTATAATATTTTTAAATTTCAACTATATGGACTTGCATTAAAAATTATGCTATTTGCGAAAAAATCTCATAATAACATTTTTTTTTCGCTTTTTTTTGTGTGTGGAAAAATTGAAAGGGGCACACACACATAATTTCTTTTGTTATCAAACAGTGGCACTCTTCCCAAAAATGTGTGCCACCCCTGGTCTAACATGTGTGCTGCGATTGTGGTCGTGGTCGCCCAGTGTCATAGTTATTAGTCGTAGCCGGGGTCGTTCCACTGCTTTTAAGTCGTAGATTCTAGTCATGGTATCGTCAAGGTCCCGTCATGCAGCAGAGTATATACCCTTCCATCATAATGCTTGTCCTATCTCTCATGGCTCCACACGCGAGCGTAGAAGTTTGAAAACTCGAAGGCCAGTTCGGGTGTCGTCCTCACTTCCAGGAATGTCTTAAGACATGGGAAACGTCCTCTCGTTGGTGTAGTGTAGTAGTTAGGAGAGGGGGTGCCAGCTCAGGTTTCGTCCTCGTCATTTGACCATAGTTCAAAATTACGAGGTCCGTCACCAAAAGCCCTCATTTAGCTGAACAGTGCGACGTTAATTTTCTCTCTTTCTGTCTTAAGGCATAAGCCAACTAGGCCCGGGCCCAAAGTCTCGCAATCGATGGGGGTCTTGTTTCGTACTCAACTCTCGTCTTAATAAAGTCATGATCCGGATAATTTTACTGGTCAAATATAATTCCCGTACATATTCTTCGAAAGGCCGGGAATTTCAAACTGCATGACAAATGGGAAAAGTGGTAAGACAGTATTATTATGTGATGACCGTTGTTCAAGTCTTGGCCTAATGCAGAAGCCTAGTCACCTAGGCCTAATGCAGAAGCGCACACAGGAATTTTTCAAGGGGGGAAACCAGGGTAGAAAGTCTAATATTCTCGTATCACACTCCAATATGCCACCCAACATATTCTTTTGATTTCGTTAATTTTCGGGAACAAAAAACAGTAAAAAATTAATTAACTCGCGGGGTGTAGAAGTTTGGATACCAGCTTAGATGTCGTTCTTTTTGCTTGATCATGGTTTAGAGTTATGAGGCTCGTTTCCAACAAAAAATCAATCAGTCATTTGACCAATTTGATCTTTCATTTTCTTTCCTTATATGAAAATGGAGTATTTCTTACAAATGTATATATATATATCACAATTAGACAGTTGCGCACGCAGGAATTTTTCAAGGGGGGAGCTGTACAGGGGGGGAAATGAACTACATTTTAGTACCATACTCCAATACGCCGCCCAACATAATCTTTTGATTTTGACCATTATCGGGAACAAAAAAAAAGTAAAAAATTAATTAATGAATGAACAATTTGCATGCATTAATAAAATTAATTATTAATAACAAAAAAGGAATTAAGTTTTATGTACTGCATACACAGGATTATAATCAATCAAAAAAATTAAGGGCTTTGGGGGGTCAGGAGCCGAGCCCCTCCCCTTGTGGGTGCCACAGCATTTAGATTATTTAGTGCATTTTAAACCCACTTATCTTTTTTTATATACTACATTTGATTTGTTCTGTGGAAAAAGTTTAACCTGTGTTAGTTAAACCTCTGGTATAAAGACAAAATTGAAGTACGAATCTTTCACAAAGAAATGGCATTGTACTAAGTTTTAAAACGATTTTACCTCTATAGAAAAAAACAACAGAAGTTGGTTAGAATGTAACTTGTAATTGCCTCTTTGTTACACGTCAAAGTGGTAGTCAAAGTCATGTGAAATAACGACCACGGTGATTAATAGGGGGTAACAATCAACATCCTGGCGGAATGCTTAAATTCCAGACTCGAACTTGCAGATAAAAAATATAGAACGGATGCTCTAAAAACAAATGCAAAGCAAACAAAACGATTCCAAACCACTTGAATGATTGCTCTTCTTGGAACACTTTGACACAATTTATTTGACGGACTTTACTGATCCATGCATAAAAATTAGTGAATCATAAAGACCCAAGCAATAAATCACTGTCCCTTTTTCTTAAGAAAAACCGCTACCGAATCGTTTGGTCACTTCTCCTGAAAACATTCCATTTCTTCGAACATTATGGAATAATCACGTGACCACCTTCTTGCTCACCGGACTGTGACAACCCGGATAACACCTGCGATTAACGTCCGGCCGGGCCAAAGACCTGTCTCATCTTGTCTTCTGTTCCTTCAACAAACGATCGGAGGGGTTGGCCCATCCCGACTTCCGGTCCGCATCGGGTTACCAAACGATCTTTTAATCCAGGGTTTTTCTTCAGATCTTTCTCCGTGGAGAGAAAACGAGATGGTAAAGGTATAAGGCGATTATATGATACGGATTTTTGGTTTGATCGTTGACAAAAGAATCGTTTATAGTGAAATCGTAGATTTTTTTTTCCATTCTAGAATAATACAGGGCAAGGTAGCGACCTTTCGATAGTAGATGGTAGAAGTTTATTTATTGAATTTAATGGATATCCTATTTTTTTATTATTATAGTTATAACTTAACACGGGGGGCAACCTTTTTGGGAAGGGTGCCACTATTTGATAAAAAAACTATGCGTGCCACTTCCAACTTTTCCAACAAACAAATATGGAAAAATAAAAGAATATTACTTATAGTCTATAGTTACTTATATATATTGTTTTTTTTTCGTTGAGTTTTAGCATGGATATCAGTATTTAATTTTTTTGTTCTCCAAAACTAATTAAGTTATTGTAAAATCTCTCTCTCTCTCTCTTTAAAATTGTTTAGAACATTCTTAAGAATATTACAAAAAAATTTCAGGTCAAAAAATTAATAATTACAGAAGTGAAAATTTAAAATTTTCCAAATTTTAATCAAAACATTTTAATTTTTAAAATTGTGCGAAAAGCATGCGAATAATTTTATCTTGTATCATTTTCTTGAATAAACACATTATATGAAATGCTAAAATAGAATTTTTAAATACATAGCTAAGTAAAAAAATATTTTCAAAGGGTACCGAGTCCCCTTAAGTATAAAATAAAATGAAAATTCAAGAAATTATGTGTAAAAAAATCAATAATAAAACTATGGAACAATTATATTAGAATATGTCTCTTACTGCAAACTTAATATCAAATTCAAAAAATTAAATTTAAAAATTTTGCACCTTACTTTCATTAGAAAAGTACTCTAAAGTTATTTTTAATAGTATTGTACTAACAATCGGGATATATTTATATTTCACAGAAATTGTTGCCAACTTCTGCAACTTAATGACATTTATTCACAAAAGAAAAGAAAATGAAAATGTCTGACAATTTTAAGATATTTTAGATACAATTCTATTTTAGGTATAAATCTATAGACTAAGCAATATTTTCTCTTACGTGCAAAAGGAAGAAAAAATATGAAGGATACACACTCTCATATCGCGAAAATATTTATTAACGTATGATACATTATATATATATTACTGCATGCATTTTCCAAGTATGTGTCATCCAGAATGTATCCTAAAAACGCGCCGTATCCCTTTTCACCGCAAAAATACCGAAGTGTCACTTCTGACCCTGAAATGAAGTAAGATTATTTTTTTTCCTTCTGAACTAAGTGGGGAGAAGACGAGTAATTTATCTCTTTTATATTTCTCTCGTTGATTGTATTGTATTATTTTGCTTCCGTAAAAATTCTTGATATTATGATGGAATCAGAAACCGTAAGTAGATGCGATTCTTATCGTAACTGAAATACCAGCAGCAAACATACTGAAGTAACAATTGCTGCTGTTATATAAAGAACAAATAAATTTAAACACGCTCTTTCTACTTCTTTTTTAAAGATACTCTTCTTTATAAGTAAAAAAGGTTCACGGGTTTAATCTTTATGTAAAAAAATAAAAATCTTTTGAAAAATTGGAGGGGTTCAAACTCCCAAACCCCGCCCCTGGGCAGGGACGTCTTAAGGGACGGGCCAGGGCCTCGGCCACAATGGGGCCTCATCTCGTTCTTGACTCAGCCTTAATAAGATGATTATTCGAATAATTTCAAAGATCAAATGTTTTTTCTGTTGTTTTCTACGAAAAACTGGGAATTTCGAGCAAAATAACAACCGGTTACGTGCGATGATCGTCGTCCATGTATAGGTCTCGGCTTAACACCATTTACCATCATTACTCCTTCAGTCAAAAGGTGGCAGTCGGTCGAGCCGGTTTGTGCGATTGTAAGTCATGCACATTTATTTGTTTTGGGTTATTGTACGAGTATTTGACAACGTATGCAGTGTATTGTGTACTTTTAAGGGTCATTTGTTGGGCCTTTATTTGTGTAGGGGCCCAGAGCCTGCTTCTGCGTAGAGGGCCCAGGGCCTCATGAAGTCTTAAGACGTCCCTGCTCCTGGGTACGCCACTGCTTGCTGCATTAATCTAATTAAGAATCGAAATTCTTACTTGATGGTTTCCTACCCATATGAAACATAACTGTGACTGTGTGCGCTATTTACTCCAACTTCAATTTTACATCCCTGTGGACAGGATTGTTATTGCTATAAATAAAAACACACCGGACGCATTGTCTTTGTTCACCTTTGTCAAAATGAAATCACAACTTAGAACATTTAAGTTCTGAATATTTTCAGCATCTTCAAAGATGTGATTTTTTTTCGAGGGGTGGGGGAGGAGTGTTGAATCTCCAACACCCCCCTTACATACGTCACTGCATAATGAATTGTTGGCAACTCAATTTCGAGCAAGACTAATGCCAATACTGATACCTTCCTTTTTTTATAATAATCTTGAGATATTAATTTCGATTAATTGTACAATAACCTCCCATTTTTCCATTTGATAATCTTTAGTCGAATGCAGTGGCGTAACGTACACCCCCGCATCATGGAGGAGGGGGGGGGCAGAGCTCTAAGATGCCCAAAGCCTGACTGCCGCCAAGTATCTACTCTTTGTAAAATCCAACTTGGGGGCCCAAATGTTCTCGTTACGCCGCTGGTAGAATGTAAAGCTCTAGAACAGGGGCGGTCAAACTTTTCCTGGGTGGGGGCTACTTATTTTTTTAAGGTGTTGCAGTTCACCCAGTAGCGTAGGTGTGATGAACTAAGAAAAAAAATCTACAATATTTATATTGTAACTTAATAATAAATATTTATATAATATCACTTACATATATAACTACAATAAAAAATGTGATTTTAAGACCACGTTTAAAGCAAAATGCAAGATACAAACATAATAATATATAATAGCTACAAATATATAATAGCATCAAAGGATGCATATTATCAAACAATTCAAAATACAAAAAAAATAAAATAAAAACATTTTCATCTTAAGGTAGTAGTGCTCTTAGTCATATTCAGTAGAAGACTATAGGCCGCATATATTTGTAGCGGTACCATCTATATAAGCCAGTAACTACCTCCGCACCACGGTGATCATTTTGGTGTAGTGGATAAGTTACTCGGCTTCGGATCCAAAGGTACCTGGTTCTATCCTACAGGATAAGCGCGCCACGTCATATTCAACCAATCTTAAATATTTCGGTACATAATTAACTGCTAATCTTCAGGCGGTCACCCCAAAATGTTTTGGTAGTCCACCGATCGATCACGATCAACTTAAGGGGTATACGACTACCCTAAAATTGTAAATTTTGCCACAAGACAAATTACCTATGATTTTATTTTATAGGTCATCTTATTATCTTTATAAAAATACCATGTTTATTATTTTCCGTTCGCTAGCACAAAAACTACAAGTGTTTCAGTAAAAGCAGCTGTGTCATTACTTTAAGCAAGATGTCATACTTTAAAACGTGTTTTACTCGAAATGTGCGTGTGTGTGTGTTTTTAAATGCTCAAGTGAAGACAGCGATTGCTCAAAAAGTTTTGAAAATAATTAATTAAAATGTTTTGTGTGTATTCTGTACACAGTGGCGCACACAAGGGGGGTGTCCTGGGAGTCCGGACATCCCCAAAGCCCTTAAGTTTTTTTTCGATTGATGATAATCCTATGAATATATAACGTAAAATTTAATTAAGTACTTGTAATTAATAAATTATTTTATTAATTAACGCTGATTATTATTTCAAAAATTTATTTTTTACTGTTTTTTGTTAACAAAATCAGAAGAATCAATTGGTGTTGTCTTGAGCTGTGATACGAGTTGAAGAACTTTCGACCATGGACTTCTCCCTTGAAAAATTTTTCTGTGCGCTACTGTCTGTATAATAGTAGAAGTGTTTTAACTTTCAAATTTATTAATCACTGTTTTATTACAAAATTTACAGCCGTGATTATAATCACTGTTTTTTTAAGCAATTTCATATAATAACAAATGTAAAGTGCTCTAGTTTTTGTAAAAATTAAAATATGTCTTATTTTGAAGGTTATTTCAAAATTGAATAACGTAGCAAAACATCAGAATTGAAAATTTGTTCATAAACTTTTGGTACAGAATGGGCCGCGTTTAGGTTATTTTTTGTAAATTTTTACCCGTTTTTTCCCACACATTTTAGTAATAACAATTTCTTTTTATGTTCAAAATTTCAGCATATTTTTCTTAAAATGTATTAAGCAAATCTAAAAACAACAACAACAAAAAAATCCCCATATCTCCACTTTCTTTTAAAAAAAAGTTGTCGCAAGTAATCGGATGCCTACTTCTGCTCAAGAACGACGTTAAATTGAAATCACATACAAGTAAGACTTCATAAAACTCCCCTTGAAAAAATAGAAAAAAGCAATAATATGTACATTTATAAAAAAAAAATCACACTTTTTCCCCCTACTTCACTCTTTTTTAAAGAAAAATAAAGAAAAATATTTTCCATAATCTAATAATAATATTCAACAATTCATTCATACTTCCATACTTTACTATCTTTCATACCTGTTGGTGAAATCGTGAGTACGTATTGAGCTATCACATCCAACCACTCACTAACTGAACACTATCGTGATCACTGACGCGTGCAATGCGTAAGCGAGGTTGTTTGGGGTGTACGCGCGAAAGTAAAGATCGTGACTGGATGATCAGCTCGTGACACCCCCTATTGTGGAAGGAGGGATGGCTCATGAATTCGAATCATCTCTCACTTCCGATTTCGATTTTCGTGAATAGTCACGATTTGCTGTTGGAGGTAGAGTAATCGGGAATGTTCGTAGGCGATAAGTGCATTTTCATCCTTCCTTATTAGTGCGAATCATTTGAATTGTTTTAATGAGTCTTTTTGTAGAATTATTTTTAGTTTCGACTTGTGTGTGTGTGGGTCAATTTTCTGCATTTGAGCTCAATTAAATTTCAATTTAACAGTAGTCTCAACGTGCACTTTTCTTCTATCTTCTTTTCACGTGGCCGGGTTCCCCGCTTCATCTTTGATTTTTTTTTTTAGATTGATTATAATCCTATGTATAAAGTACGTAGAATTTAACTAAGTATTTGTCATTAAATAATTTATTTTATTAATAATGCCAATTATTTATTCAATAATTTATTTTTTACTGTTTTTTTTTTTTTTGTTTCCGACAAAAGACACATTCCAAAGAATATGTTTGGCGGCGTGTTGGGGTAAAATATGAGAATGTTGAACGTTTTTGACCCTGGACCTCACCCCCCCCCCATCCTTAAAAAATTCCTGTATGTGCTACTGATATGATAGAAACTCTTTGTGTGTATTAAAAGCAAAACAAAACTAGTGGATACATTTTTCAAGCTGTTAATGGATTGTGTTGCAGAACTACAAAAATAACTGCCAATAAACATAAACCCTTAACTGGTTTGCCCGTACACCGTACGGGCTACCGTAAGCTGGTCACAACCAGTTTGCCCGTACGCTGTACGAGCACTGATATTTTCTTCGAAATTATTTTTAACTCTTTTAGTGAGGTTATTACTGTCAGTGTTTCGAAGAGATGCAATTCAGTGGCGCACACCAGGGGGGGGGGATCCTCGGGTCCGGAAGCCGAAAAAAAAGCCCTTCCAAAAAAAAAAACTTTGATTTTTTCCCGATTGATTGCAATCTTATGCATATAGTAGTAAAGAATTTGTCATTAATAATTTTGTTTATTTATGCTAAATATTCATTCATTCATTAATTTTTAACTATTTTTTTTTTGTTCCCGAAAATCGACAAAATCAGTTGAATATGTTGTGCGGCGCATTGGAGCATGGACGAGAATAGTGGACTTTCGACCCTTACATCCCCTTGAACAATTCCTGTGTGCTCTACTGATGCAGTTTGTCCATTGTACTGAAATACTTCATATCCTGGATTTCCTTTCAGGTGAAGGCGGAAATTTTTCATTGAAAGCAGGAATTTAGATTCTTGAAAATATTCGATAAATGACAGGGCAAGGCAATGTGCTATTTGTCAGTTGAGATGAAATGAAAATGAAAAAAAAAAAAAAAAATCCAAAAAAAATCCCATATTATCTCTGTCCCCCATTGCAATGTTAGACTGAGTATTGTACCATGCTTTAAATTGTGTGTGCTTATATACATGCACACGCACACAAATTCCTAAACCGTTTGAAAAGGAAGTACGAGTATGAAATTTTATTGTAAGTTTGAGAGAAATTCTTTTACGGTATATGAAACATTCTTCATTGAATGTAAAGTGTACTAATAAAAGGCAAACATTTAGGGGTTTTTGTGTCCCACAATTATAAAATAAAAGAAATGTATGAAACTTTAAAAATGAAAATTAAAATAAAATACTTCCATTTTGCATTCTGTTAAGTATTATGCTTAATCATACGCAATTACAAAATGTGCTTTTTTTTGGAACATTTTGGCCCAAAAAATTGACCGCTTAAGGCAGCGATACTCATCCTGCGTCCTGCGGGCTGCATGTGGCCCACCGAGCCTTTTTAAGTGGCCCGGTCATGGCCCATTGCTCTGAGAAATTCACTTATTTAAGAACATTGTATTAAAAATTGGGGGGAAGTTATTTATCAAGAAATCAAATATTTTAATTTTTGTTTTTTTGCTGTCGGTGTCGTACGGGTACGAAATGATATATATATATATATATTTCTTTTGGGAATGGTTATGGTTAATGTGATAAGAGACAACAGTGGAATAGCGACAATTTTATGGATGGTACTAATTTTTAACTACCTTTCATGCCTTGCAAGCAAAAAATATTCAAAGGAAATATATCGTTGACTGTTTTGTAGTGAAAAACAAATAGATCATTAATTGTTTGATTTGTTACGAAAGTGCTGTATTTTTAAAAAAATGCCAATAAACAGGAGTCATTCAACGACACTTTTCCTCGAAGATCTCTTTCAAGAGTTGATAAATAGGTTTTCTTGAATAATCTTTGGAACAGCAAAATGTTTTGTCAGTGGTAATATCACAGGAGTAACAAAGACATCCTATGAAATTTGTTATATTATTGGGAATCATATGAAACCGTTTACTGATGCAGAAATTGTGAAGGGGTGTTTCTTAAATGCTTCTAATTTAGTATTAGTGACAAAAATAAAAAAAAATAATTATATGTATATAAAAAGCAAAACATGAGTTGCATAATATTTCGATCAATTTTCAACATGTTAAATTTCCGATGTTATCTTGGTCTTAAAAGCACCCCCCCCCCCTTATTTATCTTCATGTTGCAGGCGCGTGAAATAATATGTATACGGCCCGCGTGAAATAGCTGACATATGTATGCGGCATTGCAGAAAAAAAATTTGAGTACCCCTTGGCTTAAGGGATTGAGTGAGCAAATTTTGAAACTGACTAGCATTGATCACCTATGCCGATGATACCAAATCCAAACTCTCTTCAACCTGTGCATTTATAAAATGAGTTTTCAGTCTCGCATACAATCGTCTTCTTTAACCCTTTTACATTCCTCCACACAATACGTGTGAGAAGAAAGTATTTTAAATGATCTCTCCGAGTTCCACATCACTTACTATCTAATTAGTCGTTAGAGGAGGACGGGTTGATAAATTATAATTGGCCGCGAATTGGTAACAAGTTATTAGCCAACCGGATATTCCCAACAGGGAGAACGGAACTTTCGTACTCCACCACTCCGAAAGAAAATCTCGTGTCGTGGAATTTGATTCATAGATTAACCTTGTTAGGGGACCCTGGCCTTAACCCCGGGCCCACGTCTGAAGACGCCGAATTCGAATCACTGATTGGCTCCCTGCTTTGGCGAATGTTGCGTTTCTAACAAATGACCCGCTGCGTTTTGATGTAGCGGAAACGCAATTATCGCATACTGAGAGTTTAATATTAAATTTAAATAGCGATTTTTTTTTTTTAAATTTTTTTTTGCTCTCGTTAGAGGAATTTTTGTTTTTAGATCTGTGAGACGAGATCCGGAGTTGTATTGCTGGAAAACTCGGTTTAATGGACTCTTACGGTTTATGGGTGCGGTGTCAATTTGTGTTTTATATGTAAGTATGAAATTAACGAGTTTTTAAATGTGAAGAGAGAGAAATATGATTGCTATTCATATCTCATTTGCTGCTGGTATCTTCTACAATTGAATCTTCGTTATTGCATATTAATTATAGACAACAGGTGATGTGTCCGGAAATTCATTTTCACCCTTCCTCCTCTTCTTTTCGTATGAAGATCCTAGTAGGTACCGTCGACCAATTTCGCCAAATCAAAAATCGTCGCCAAGCGACGCAATATTCGGCCCATAATGGAAATCCGCAATTGAGCATGTTCAAACTCAATATTTTTGTTAACGCACGCTCGAATGGTATTATGTCGTTTTTTTCCCTATTTAAATAAACTAGTTATTAGATTTAGTGGTGTATTTACACACACAAAGGTGGAGTTAGGGGGTTCAAATCCCTCGTACTGAGCAATAGATTTTTAAAGCTTAGCATACTGATTACGTCACGGGGCTTTCATCTGTGTGTTTTAAATATACCCCCTTCCCCTCCCTCCCTCCCCAAATAAGCCTGCGTAGGCCAAGGAACGGTTGCCTTGAAATTTTTTCCGGCATTCTATTAAAAATAGTTAAATTTGTAGGATAAATTATAATACACATAGGCAGTAGCGCCCACAGGAATTTTTCAAAGGGGGTCCAAGGTCGAGAGTCCACTGTTCTCGTACCAGGCTTCAATACGCAGCCCAACATATTCTTTTAATTTTGTCGATTTTCGGGAACAAAAAACAGTAAAATATTAATTAATAAATGAATTTTTTTGCATTAATTAATAAAATTAATTATTAAAAACAAATACCTAATTAATTTTTATGTACTATATACATAGAATTATAACCAATCGAAAACAAATCAAGGGCTTTGGGAGGGCCGGACCTTTAGGACCCTTGTGTGCGCAACTGCCCATAGGTTTAGTAATGATACGAAGTAGTGATTTCTTCATGAACAAGAGGATTCTTTTGCTTCCTCCTTCCCTACAAAGTGGTTACGGTAACCGAATGAACGGCATTGTTTCGATAAAATCGTGGATTCAGCGTCCTGGTTGCCCATTTTGTAGATATGCTTAGGCACATAAATTCTGTGCCGAGTTTCAAAGTCTTTTCATTGGTATGATGTTTTATTGGTACACAAGGTCGGGGTTTTGGGTTTCTTCCATAGACCAAAAACAGGGACGTCTTAAGACTTCTTGAAGCTTTGGGCCTCTGCACGAATGTAGACCATCTGATGACCCATAAAAGTAGACAGTACATAACATACGTTCTCAAATACTCGTACAAATAATTACTCGAAAAAATATGCTCGACTTATATAATCGCACAAACCGATCCAACTGACTGCCACGTTTTAACTGAATGAATAATGGTTGTGTATGGTGGTAGACCTGGCCTGTACATGGAAGACGGTCATTACCTGTAGCCAGTTGACATATCGTCCGAAATTACCAGCGTTTCGGAAAATACAACATTTGACCGTTGAAATTATTCGAATCATGATCTTATTAAGTTTGAGTCAAGAACGAGACGAGGCCTGTGGCCGGGCCTAATTGGCCCTCGCCTTAAGACGTGCCTGACCAACACATTTTTAATTCTTACCGTAATTGCTCCACAACGCATTCGTTTACGCGTTTTTAGAATGTAACCCTCTCCCCCATAAAGAGGTCTGAGTATGCAACTGGTCCTCTCCGTCATTTGACCATGGTTTAAGATTGCGAGGTCAGTTGCCAATGGTCCTCATGTTGTTTTAATAAACAGCTTGTCATGTATGCTCCTTAGAAACTAGATTCAGAATACTTCATCTCAGTTACAGGAATTCCATTTTTTTAAAGACGTTCTATGTAGTGGTGTAGCTACCAATGGGCTAGGCGGTGCCGTGTACCGGGGCCTCAAGCTCAGGGAAGGGGGACCCTGACCACAAATCAAGCTGAACTTGCGATAATTTCTCCCAACTTTAAGATATAAATGTAAAAGGTTGCAAAACATAACTATAATCATAATAATTCAGTTGAAAATAGTTTCGTACTTGTAGGGAATTCCCCTAAATTCTTTCCATTGTTTGTTTAGTTTTGCAAACTTTACTTATTGAAAAGTTTGTATTACTTTCAACTTCTTTTCATTTTCCATGAAAAATCTTACCATGCTTATTATTAGATCTTAAAAAACCTACACAATGGGGCGATTCCTTCCTAGTTACATTCTATTTTTAATAACAATAGGATTCATAGTAAACTAGTTTCCTATGTGCTCGAGCACATACGAAATGTATAGCATAAATTATAAAACAGAAATTAAGGATAAAAAAAAAGAATTTGTGTTTAAGCGCAAATAATGCCAAGAAAGAGAAGATAGTAAATATAAAAACTGTAGCTTTGCATAGTTAAAATATTCATATATTTTGGCTTTTTCACTTGATAAAATCCAACCAAGATAGAGCCCTCATTTTTTTAGCACCAAGGCCTTTGGATGGGCTACGCAACTGGTTCTATGATAAAGAGAGAGAGAGAGAAAAGGCTGTCTTTTTAAATAAAAGTGTCGGTTCTTTTAAATAAACAACATTTCCAAATATGAAGAAGTCTTAATTTTTTTGTCTTTAGAGTTATTTTCATACTCTCGGCGTGTAACACGTACCCATATATTTCGATTTCATTTTTGGAGTTAAAAGTGTGCGCGTTATACTCCTGATTTCGCAGTATATCGTTTGATTAAAAATGAATAACAATAATTATTTAATATAAAAAATTGAATCAAGGATTTCGAAACACAATGCAGTCTACACATACATTTAGGTCCGGGTTCCTTTAGAATTTCTTCGTTTCAAGATTTCCAAAAAAAAAAGAACGAACGTTCCGTAAGATGTAAACAAAGAAAATCAACAAACGATCCATGAAAGTGCATTACACAAAACGTATTTAAAAACAGAGACAGAGAAGGAATGACGTAACAAAAAGTTTCGACTTAAAGACGCATCTTTTCATTTTTTATTTTTTCAAAAGGTGACATTGAGGGTAAGAAGAAACCGTGAGAAAATGGTGGAGATACGTCCAAACGATAGTCGTCCACCCCCACCCCCCACCGGGCAATTACCGAAAGACAGCATGCTTCGATGAACAATATCTCGTTCCAACAAGTCGGATGCCCAGGTGGCCAGAACAACCCTAAAAAGGATGGAACATTTTTTGGAGGAAACCTTCACTTTTTGATGAAGATGGTTTTCGTGTATGTATGGGTTAAATGATGTCGTAGTATAAGGTCGGCTGGTTCTTTGGAATGGTAAATCACTTCTCTTTATCGTTTGCGGTACTTAAGGTACGATTTGGAACTCTCAGGAGCAGAACATTTGATGATTCCTCCTTAAAGACTCGTGAGGAGACGGAATTTATCTTTTGTGTGTAGGTTGAGTAATGACGGAATAAGGTTGAGTAACTCTTTGAAATGGAAACAGATTTGGATAAAATAAATTTAAAAAAGAATAAACACACTTATACATTTGCAAATTCATTGAAACGGGTTTTCTAATATTCTTGTTCCGATAACGTTTTCTATTTCGATTTTTTGTAAAAATATCTATAAGTTTTCTTTTATAGAATGTCTATATGGCTAAACAATTTGTGTATTTTTCTGTGTCATTACATAATTAACCTTATCACGACGAAAGGGAAACATTTTCACCCATTTTAAAATTGGGGATTGTTGCCGCCTGGGTGGCGTAGTTGGTTTGGCACTGGCCTTGTACGCCCAAGTTTGCGGACTCGACCACTGCTCAAGGCGGTGGATTTTCATGATGCAGAAAATAGACAGAGTCCTAGTATGATAATACGGCATGTTAAAGATCCCTAGAGTGGTTGTTTGACTTGGCTACTCTCAGGAAAGGGAAATTCCTAGAACAGTTTCGCATCGTCAAAGCTCAGTGCCTCTCTCTGGAGAGGAAACTGGGTGTCAAAATAACATTGCGGCAGTTGGTATCTACTTATATGGTGCCACACTAAAAAGTGATACCAGCTCCCGAGGAATGAACTCGGTCTGTAATGGTAAAATGCCAATCCACGACCTTATTAAAAAAAATGGTAATTTATTTCATTATTACCTGTTTGCCTTTTTTTTATACAGAATGTCAAAATTAATCGGGTGCCGAACGCAATTATGAAAATAGAAACGCTTAGGAAGGGGAGAAAAAAAAAGAATTACTCTTAAATGGGGGGAATGTTTATGTATATATATATTTAAAAAACACTCACACACATTTGGCACAAATAATAAAATATTCGCAAGTTGTATTCATATTCATACTTCTTGTTTCAGTTTTTTGTGTTGTTTAATAATATATTATTGTGTTTTCCACTTATTTTATGCTTTACGGTAAGTATAATTTTGTGCAACAATAAAATATATTTGGACAAATACCTGATAGAATTCCACATTGGTCCGAAGAAACTGCGCATTATTATGTATTTTTCTTATGAATTTTATTTATTTTATGTCTTAGCGTTTTATTATTTCATATCTAAATAATAAACCATCATATACTAATTTTTCTTTTGGCAACCTTATGTTCGTGCAAAATGAAAAAAAAATATTGTTCGTAAAAGTTATCTGTCACACGCTGAAGATAAATTTTGATAAGTTTGGGCTAAAAAAAATATGAAGGAGTTAGTATTTTTGTGTTTGAGGCGACCTTGCCATAGTTTATTTTTAATTCAGTTCTTTACAGTATTCATTCATTTTTTTTATTAATCATTTAGATGCTATACATCTTTTCGGGCTTTATAGAGAGAGAGTGTATTTTAGTATTCAAATTAAATGCATTATCAATTAACATCTCGAATTAAATCTTAATATTTTTATTTCATTGGTGTATAATACTTTCAAAAAGTGTAAATCTGTGATTTTTGGCATCCCTATTTGGCTCGATTCCAAAGTTCCAAAATTTTTGATTATTACAACACAAATATTTATACTTTTAAAGAATCAGACGTGGTTTCTTTGACTTGCTAATAATTGGAAATTGATTATGTTGAAATCATTATTTATGTTGAAAATATTCATTATTCGTTATCATTATTTATGTTGACAACGTATTGTACAGTTAATATTTACGTGTTGAAAATTATTATACTGCAAATATTTATGTTGGAAATTGATTATACTGCTATATATTTTTGTTAGAAATTCTTACACAGTTAATATTTATGTTAAATATTGATTATAAGGCAGTGCTTCTCAAAGTTACAATATTTGCTAGCCAATATTTAATCATCATTTTCATCGCGCCCCCTCCCATACAACAACAATGAATTGAATTCAATAATACTATACATTGACGCGAAACCTACAATACGACTTTAAGCTCTTAAGTACCAACGGCGTATATAAACGTCTCGCTCAGCCAAAGTGTTAATTGCCCCGGACGTATATATACGTCTTTTTAAAGTATGATTTTTTCTGTGCACTGCTATCCATAAAATTATTCCAAAGGCTTTGGAAAACAATAAAAGAACCTTGACAATGATTGAGAAGGATTTACTTATTTCAGATTATTTGCTTATTTATTCCTTTTCTCCCCTCCCCCTCCAGTACATCACATACGCGCGCCTACGTGGAAAACGGTTGGCATTGGGGAGCGAATCGCGTAACTTTTAGTCGGCAATTAATCGATTAATTGTAAACAGTACTAATTATCAAGATGTGTTAATTTCATTATATAATTTTATATATAACAATCCCACGGAACCACTGGTAATTAGTAAACTTGTTCTTAACTTTGTATTGTTATATTAATTATAAAAAACATTGTGTAGTACTGATACATTTATAAGTTATTATATCAATGTAAATGTGTATTTTATTTTTAATTATGCTAGAATGTATTTTTTTTTTTGTTTACTTTTAGTACATTAATAATTTTTTAAATCATCTTTTGTTTTAAATCATCTTTTCAATATGCCCGCACCTCCCTCGCCCCACAGTTTGAGAAACGTTGTTATAAGGTTAATCTTTATGTTCGAAATAAATTTTACAGTAAATATTTATGTTTTTTTGTAAGTTATTGCTAAGCAAAACTTTTTCTATCCCAGCAACTAGTTATTAGAAACATGAGCAAATGCAGTGGCGTAACGGAGATTATTAGGGCACCTCTGCAAAGTCAGGTTTTGGGCCCCATGCCGTACTTAGCGTCAGACAGGCAGGCTTTGGGTCCCCTGCTATGCGGGATGTACGTTACGCCACTGAGCTAATGTGACAATAACGATGAAAAAAATATTTAGAAATATTCTATCATCTAGATATTGCCGAAATAAACAATAACAAAACCTTGACTCCTGCAGAAAATCACGTCTTATTCTCATTCTTTATGCGAATTAAAAATATTCAAAATAAATAAAATGATCTTACGACAAAAAAAAAGTATTCTTTTTTTATATTTGTATTTCTTTCATAATATATTCAGAAACAAAACAAATGTCAATGTTCCAGCGGTTGATAACTTTTTTAATTGAAGTATTTCAAATCGCCAACTACAAAATATGAACATAAAATAATAATTTAAAAATAATTTAACTAACTAGTAATTCAAAGTTAATTATAATTAAAATTAGTAATTAATTTAACTTGATTACGAATCCATGATTTTAGTTTCTGGTAAGAATTATTTCGTATATCTTTTTGCCGTGGAGTACGGTTTTGGTGACGTGCATTAACTTTCATGATGGTTTGGTTGCTTTGTGGCAGAGGTTCCCAAACTTTTTTGTCTCATAGACCCCCTTGCCATGTTTTTCGGTTTGGGGTAGACCCCTACTTACCTAATAATGAATTTTTGCAAATTTATCAACTTAAACGTTTTTTTTTTTGGACAGCTAGTATAGCTATACTTCCTTTAAAATATTTAAGTTTCTAACTGTAGTGAAGTATAGTGTTTACAGCTTGTGACACACACATGCTAATTTATTAAATTAAAATTTAATTACCCTTAAAATAATTGTTACATAAAGTAACTGAGGAACAAACAAATGCTTTCAACGGGAGACATGAATCTGGTGTTTCTAAAATTGCTGATATCCGCTTCTAAATTTTAATTTAAAATCTTCTCAGTGCCTATTTCAATCAGTTCCTCTTGTAATATGACATTTGCTTTTCTTTCAATGTGACCATATTAATTAATTGCCTACTGTATATTACCATATATATAGTCAAATCATTCTCAAACCTAGTTTCAAAATCTGAATAAAGGGCATTTAAATGTAAAACGTCTTTTTCCTGACAGATTGTGTGTAACAAATTGAGAAACTAGAAAAAATTCGGGAAGTCCAATATTATACTCCTTAGCTTATTTATGGCAAGAAACGCTGAAATGATGGTCGTTGTAACTGCAAATTAACTACCTTAAATTTAGTAAATAAATCTGTTACAACACACACACGCAGGTAAATCTGGTTTCCACTTGATTATACATTTTCTTTTAAAATTAGTCAGGATATGGTTTAATGAGATTCAGTATCGTAGACCCCCAATTTTCAACTCATGGACCCCCCCCCCCAATTATTTTTTTGCTGACGTGGACCCTCTGCATGCTGTCATAGACCCTGGGGTTCTGTATAGACCACTTTGGGAATCACTGCTTTAGGCTTTATAGTATTTTCATGGTTTTTATTTTTATACATTTAAAGATGCTACTATGCATGAATTCTTACACAGATGGTCTATAAAGCTTACTTTACCTCACTTTACCATCCACAGTCAGTTGTTGTGAAGAACATAATAATCTTTTGAATTTTGGTCTACATAACTCATTTTCTAAGCTACTCTTGTTTGTGAAGGTTTTTATCTTTAGAAATGCTTGATTCTTGATATGGAAGACCAGTTTATGATTATATTCTGATTTATATATTATTTTATAAAGATTATCAATATATATATTCCTCAACCCTGCAATCATATTGTACTCAACAGACGTTTGAACTAGCAGCCTTTAGATTTATTACGCTACCGCCATATTTACTGCTGTGATTACTTGATTCCTGAAAATCAAAACTTGAAGACTAAATGGGTAATAGCAGGAACCAACGGTTCGTTGAATGTTCGCAACAATTTTTAAAGGGGGGGGGGACATGAAACAGTGCCGCTGCATCACGGAAAATAAATGTTGAATATCAAAATATTTCAACTCTTTTTTTTTTTTTTTTTACTCATAAGTCAAGATTTTCATGCTTCACAAATTTCAGAAACTGTTAGAAGTCAGTCTTTGTATACAACCGCCTTTTTCCTTCTCCTTTTTGTGAATGCACTGCATGATGGGAAGTTCTTTATTGAAGATTAAACATCTGAATTATACACTTTCATTTTGAACAAAGGGCGAGCAATTTAACAAATAAAATGTACATCATCGTCATCAGTGATGCACGAATGCCAACTCATGCGTATAAAAACTTGTTTGTAATCGCTCAGAAAAAGACCGGAGAAAAAGTTGAAAAAATTCCTCTCTTATGCGGTCTTCAAGAACTTTCTTAGAAGAAACTGTTTTTAGTTCTCATGAAATCCCCCCCCCCCCGATTTCTTTTTCTTTTCTTTATTATCATATCAAGATGATCAAAAACAGAATTTGTAGAAAACAATTACTGGATATCAAAAAAGAAAAAAAATTAAGTTGTGGGGTTCATTGAATGCAAATTTTTGATCACAAGGGAAAAATATTTTTCGTTTAATTGAAGTATTCTTTGTGCACTGGATATACCATGCATCGTCTTTGTAAGGGTTACTTTGAAAGATTCTTTCGATTTTTATTTTCTTGTTTTGTTTCATATTTTTCTCAGAAGAATTAAATGATTTTAGAATGCTGTACTGTTTTTATTTAAGCTCGTGTTTTTAATTGTGTTTTAAATATCATTTCCGTTCTGATTTTTCTATAGAAAATTTTAATTAAAATTATTTTTCTCGGATTTATGTGCTGGGTTATTAATTTCTCCCCGTCTTGTCGAAAGACTGATGCGCACGTTAAGGCGGTTTTTGTGTAAAGTTAAAAGGGCCCCAAATCGGAACGCTTTCCGCTGGAAAAAAAAGGTTCAAACGGTATTATTACATTTTGAATTCGGTATCTCTTTACTATGGTTTCCAAAATATTTTGACAGCGTCGCCAACAACTAAAGTAATAATAAAAAGTTGTGGGGGGGGGGCGCTCTAACCGTTATCCGCTTTTTCACTACGTATAGTAAGACTATACGTTATTTTTAAGTTATTGTTACTTAAATTCTAGCATTAAGTCTTTGATTTTATTGAAAAATTCTTATAGCACTCCAGTGCCTATTTAAGTTCATTTCGAGCCCTGGGCGCAGAGGATTTACGGACTCCCTTGGCATTGGCGGATCAAAATTTATTACCAGAAAACCTGATTAAGTCCAGCTTATCCGAGCCCTTCCAGGCCTGGGCGCCCGCCGCAAGCGCCCAGTTGATTAACCTGGCCCTGTAGCACTCGCCTTTCGATTTAAAAAGGACAGCACTTGATTTTCCAATCCGCCCCTATAACCCCGTGTAGTGGAATTCTTTAAACGTGATTTTTAGAGGATCTCTCCTCATTAAAAGAAACATGCGTACCAAATTCCAAATCTGTAAGTCGAATTGTTCAAAAATCGCGTTTGGGGGGGGGGGTTACCTATAACTCCCTTTGGAGTCGATTTCCATCAAACCCGTTTCTAGTGGATCTACTCACCAGAAGAAACAGGCTTTCGAAGTTTCAAGTTAGTAAATGTAACAATTCTTCAATTAAATTATAGTTTAAACAAACTAAAAAACACTCTTTTATTTCCAATCGAACTTTGTTGTAACTTAATCTTTTGGTCGCCAAATCTGGAAATGGGATCTGAAAGTGGAAAATCGTTAATCCTGATGATCCTGATTAGAAGAATGGAACAAAAATTATTAAATTATTGTATTGTCATCGGTCCTGGATATAATTGAGCAAAATTTCAAATTAATCTGACCTTTTAAAGTGGGTAAAAATGGAGCTCAAAAATTCCGTTATATTCAAGTGAAGCTTATAGAAGGGTGTTAAGAACGGGAAATTTTTATCTATAACTGCCTAAGCGGTTTCTTATTGCACGTTATTGTTTTGCCTGGTGTACCATCTGCTCTATCAATGACAACGATAAAGCTTCATTTCGGAATGTCCCTCGTAAAATCGAATTGAAACACACAACCTACGCGATAGTGATAAGAAGTTATAAGAGTAAAGATACCGATTCAGATGGTATCGAACTCGTGTTTTATGTTTCATGATTTCGTCATCAATTACCCTTATATTGAGCACTGAAAAGGAGAGTCGAACTCTATGAGAAACAGTGAATATTAAAAATTAATTTGCTTTGTCCGAAAAGCTTTGACTATGTCAAGGAAAATGGCAGTGGTAGCCTTGTGGTCATGGTCGTGGGCTCGTGACTGGCGGGTTCTGAGTTCGGACGATTCACGTGGGACTTTCCATTTATTATGAGTTATAACCTTTTTGTGTTTTTTTATAATTTATAATTTGATTTTAATGATGTCACACACCGAAGTTGCGTGGGGTCTGTTGGTGACTGACCTCGGTTAAGTGACGCGGACTACACGTTGGCTAAAAACTTACTCTCCTAACTTTCAGACCACTCCAACGTGAGGACTTGAAACTCGACAGGTAACCAAAATAGTCAATTGGTCAAGGTCACGAACTCGTGACCAGTGTTTTCGTGGGCTTGAGTCTTGTTGCTGCTGAAAACTCGCAGTGTAGACGGGCTGCAACATTTTAAGGTATCCGAATACCCTAAAATTGACAATTTGTTATGACTTTATTTTATAGGCCATCTTATTAGCTTTATTAAAATACCAAGTTTATCATTTTCCGTTCACTAGAACAAAAACTACAAGTGTTTTAGTCAAAGCAAATGACATTACTTTAAACAAGATGTCATACTTTAAAACGCGTTTTACTAGAAATGTGTTTTTTTTTTTTAAATGCTCAAACGCCTAGACAGAGATTGCTAAAAAGGTTTTGAAAATAATTAACTGAAAATTTTTGTGTATGTAGTGTATAGTAATAAAAGTGTTCTAACCTTCACAGATTTATCAATCACTGTTTTATTACAAAATTTACAGTCCCTTATGTGAATATAATCACTGTTTTTCTTATGCAATTTCATATATCAACTAAGATAAAGTGCTCTAGTTTTTGTAAAACTTAAAATATCTCTTACCCTGGAGGTCATTTGAAAATGAATAAAATAGCTACACATCAGAATTGAAAATTTGTTCATAAATTTTTGGTACAGAATGGACCGCGTTTATGTTTTTTTGTTTTTTGTTTTTTGTAAATTTTTACCATTTTTTCTCCATTGTAGTAATAATACTTTATTTTCTTCTTCTTAATTTTAGCATATTTTTCTTAAAATGTGCTAAACAAATCTAAAAATATCGAGAAAATTCCCAAAAGTGCATTTTTTTAAAAATAAAGTTGTCGCAAGTAGTCGGATACTTTAAAAATGTTGAGACTCCAAAGTCCTCCATTTAGCGTCCCGTGGTAGTTTTGAGAGAGGAGGGGTGGGGTGTGTGAGAAGGTCCCCAACTCAGGTGTTGTCATCACTTGATCTTGCTTCAAAGCTATGAGATTCATCGCCAATAGCCATCGTTTAGCTTTATAGGACAACATTAAATGACACTCCGTCAAAGAAAATTTCATGATTAATAAGTATAAAAAAACCTATTTAAAGAAAATAAAATGCATACATATAGTTGAACCTCCATTTTATGAACCTCTATTTCGATAATTTCTCTATATTTTGCGAATTTTTTTCTGGAACCAAGAATAGAAGAATACTAAAAGTTGAATCTCTTTTTAACAAATTTCCCGTATTACGAATTTTTTCCGGGAATTAGCGACTTCGTTAAATAAAGGCCTGGCTGTAAAAATAACTGATGTAATTTATTAAGAAAAATATATTACATTTTTCATTACAAATTTGAAGTAATACTGACTGATAATGAGCTATTACTTTTTTATCATTTCAACAACGCTTGAAGAACACACATCTAAAGACACCACTATCAAAAAAAAAAAAAAAGAAAAAAATCGTCGGTACATTATCATATTTTCCGCCAAATCTTTTTTCGAGTATTTCAGAACCTTCTTTTGAAAAATCATCAAATTTTCGAATAATAATTGTTGTATCTGTCCCATACATTTTCCAGGCGAAATATAAACGACAACCATTAATATATATTGCCCATTTTTGGAATCGCAACGAGCAATGCACAGTATATACACATTGAACTTTTCACCAAATCCATTCAATTTCACTTATAAGATATACACAGCACTATACGTCAGCTGTATAGCTACAGATATACTACTATAAGCATGTCGGTGACGCGAACGCACGAGATTTCACCCATCCAAAAAGTATGTAAGGCGAACAGCACACTGCGCATGCCCCACTCAGAGCATGTCGGTGACGCGAACCCATAAGATTTTCCCCTACCAAAAAGTGCCCAACGCCGCTAAAGAAGTTTTCACTTCAAAAAAGAAATTATTCTTCAAAAAAAGAAGAAAAAAACGCTGATTTTTTTAAAGACGTTTCAGCACTGGACACCGAACAAGAATTTAACCTTGACCTTCAGAATTTTTTTTACCCCTTAATTTGACATAATAACCGAAAAAAAGCACGGTAAAATAAATGAGATACAAAAAGTCTAAATAAAATAAACTTTTGTTATTTTTCTTACGGAACCGGGCAAGTGTGCACCAGATAAGACGCCATTAAAAAACAACAGAAGCCTAAATAGTTGCAAAGGTAATTTTCAGTAATGCTTTTCTCGAATCGGAGATACGGAAAGATTGGTTTCAGGAATTTCGAACGTTCTACAATTCCCACACCTCCCCTCGGTAGGCGTAGACTCGAGACAGATTCGAAGTGAAGTGAAACCACCCTCGGACCAAAAAAATGAACAAAAACTAAGAAAAGACGAAAAAAAAACTGTTCCATTTTCACAATCATTAGGTATTCAATTTAAATGTTTCTTATTATGCTACAAGTCTTTTCTTAAAAAAAGAGGACCATGAATAGGATATAAACCTTTAACAATTTGTTCATTATCTTTTTTCAATTTTTTAAAAAAATAAATCTGATGTGAAGATGTTTTTTAAGAATCTCGAAGTAGGAAAATAATAATAATAATAAAGAGCAGGTTTTTGTAGTTGGAATGAAAATCCCGATTGAATTTTCTGGATTGGTTTGAAAAAACAACACCGAGCTATTAAAAATGCATTAGATAAAGTTGGGTGGGTATTATAGTTCGTTTTATGAGTAGCAATTTAGGGAAAATTTTATGTTTGCTGTGGGACAAGATTGTATTTTTAAAATTTTTTATAGAAGATTTAGAGTGGCACACACAGGTTTCAGAGAAATAAAAAAAAACTCTCTTGAAAGTTTAATATAAAATCAAATTGAAACTACCTACTATTTAGCCCTTTCGGAGCTCACTTTACACCCATATAAGAAAAATATATAGCTTTATTTAACATAATTTTATGCAAAATATTTTTTCTTTTGTTATTTTTCTTTGAAATTGATTGAAATTAATTTTTTTATGTTACATTTTCGTAAATAAAATAATAACAAGAATGTAACGTCTTTGGAACTGATTTTTCTATCAGCACCTAAAGTTTGTAAATACACACACTACATCGAATCTCTCATTTTAGTATTCACGTAAACATATTAAAATGTAAAATTGAAATTTAACATTATTTTAAAAGTATGTCTTTATCTATATATATATATGTATATAAATGGATGTTTGTATATATGAAATCGCTTCACTCTAACACTTTTCAACTGATCACTATGAAAATTAGCATGTGTATGTATTTTTTTCTGGAAAAGGTTTTTGTGCTATCCTCTTTGTTGCAGCTCCCCACCAGGTGGCGCTTCAGCAAAGTAATTTCTGCGCCGTTCATTCAATCGCCAAGTTGCCAACTTGGCTCTATCACCAACATTTCGCTATGTTTCCATTGAATCGCCATTATAATGTAAGGAACGGCATTGCTTGCGAATATTACAATTTTATCATAAAATAAATACAACAGAAAGTAATATTAACGTATGCACATCCACACATAAATTATTTACACTATTTTAAGCGTTCATTACACAAAATTTGTAACAATATGTTACTTTTGCTGAGCAGAGATCAGCTTAGGAAGGTGTTTTCAAAAATCGACCCACAAGAGAGTTACGGGGCGTTATAAATAAAAAAAAATCCTTTTTATAATCTATTAGACCTTCAGGCCTTAAATTTAACAAATATGGCTTTCAGTTCAGCTGAAATATGCAAAAAAAGATTTTTTTGTTTTGTTTAATTTGAAATCCAAGTAAAATTAACTCATTAAAAATTTATTTATCCTTCAATCTGTACTATTTAATTTTTCAATTCACCCGTGCGAAGAACGGGTATACCAGCAAGTAGCATTATAAAATTTGATACATATTATATGCATTAGGATAGGGGGGGGCGAAAATGTAAGAGTATATGTATGTTGGAAAAGAAAAACGTTGCTGTAAACTCAAAAAATTCAAGGGAACCCATGTTTACATTTCTATATTTTACTTAACTATTATTTACCGGGAAGTGGTGTGGCTGCTGTAGCCTTGTGGTTATGGTCATGAACTAGTAGCTGGGGGTTCGAGTCCTGATGCCGCTGGCGTGGTGTGGTAGTTTGAAAAGGGGGTACCAACTGTGATATCCACCTCATCGATTGATTGTGGCTCAAAATTACGAGGTCCGAAGCCAATACTTTTCATTTTGCTTTTTGTGGGACGTTAATATAACTCTAATCGGAAGGTGGTAATACCCAAGCATTATTATGCTTCAATTATTATATTATTAATCATTATTATTTGTATTTTCACTAAATTTAATCTGATTCAATTAATTAAGTTTAAGATTATATTAAGGTATAATTTTTATGCCATTTTTTATAAGTGTGACAAATGTAGGGGTTTTAAGAAGCAGCATTGTTCTATTTATAGTTATTTTCGTCTTGTAATTTTTTTATCGACTGGCTTATAAAACCTCATTAAATTTAAAATTCTTTTTATACATTTGAAATCTACTGATGCTTGACCCACAGATGCCAACTACATAAAATGTTAAACAATTACCTTTTATATCTTTGTTTCATTATTAAGGTATCCCACTACTTGCGACAACTTTAAAAAAAAAATGGAAATATGGGGATTTTTTGTTGTTTTTAGATTTGGTTTAGTACATTTTAAGAAAAAATGCTAAAATTAAAAAGAGGAAAAAAATTATTTTTACTAAAATTGGATAAAATAGGTAAATATTTACAAAAAATAAAATAAACGCGGCTAATTCTATACCAAATGTTTATGAACAAATTCTCAATTTTTCAATTCTGATGTGTTGCTATGTTATTCATTTTTGAAATGACCTTCAGGATAAGAGATATTTTAATTTTCACAAAAACTAGAGCACTTTATCTTAGTTATTATATGAAATCGCTTAAAAAAAACAGTGATTATACTAACATAAGGGACGGTAAATTTAGTAATTAAACAGTGATAGATAAATCTGAATGTTAAAAGACTTTTACTGTTATACAGAACATGCACAAAAAATTTCAGTTAATTATTTTCAAATCTTTTAGAACGATCGCTGTCCCCGTTTGAGCATTTTCAAAAAAAAAAAAATACATTTCGAGTAAAATGCGTTTTAAAGTATGACATCTTGCTTAAAGTAATGACATCTGCTTTTACTAAAACACTTGTAGTTTTTGTTCTAGTGAACCGAAAATAATAAACTTGGTACTTTTATAATTCTTATAAGATGGCCTATAAAATACAATCATAAGAAATTCGTCAATTTTTGACTAAATTCACAAGTTTAGGGTAGTCGGATACCTTAACATGAAAAATGTTTATTGAAAATCAAATACTATACACTTGTTCACATTTGTGTCATTAAATAATTAAAAATTCATTTTGCTCTTTTACAGTCACTAGTTCCTGTTACTTTCCGATGGAGTACGTAGGGACCTATTTGATCCAAACCCAAGCAGAAGGATTTGGCCATGCAGCGACATCTTTTTCAGAGATTACTTTCGAAATGGATGCTATACCTCCTTGGGGGAAGTGCTTTAGAAGGAGAGGAAACAATGTCATCTTGAAAGACAGGTATGTTCTCCATGTTTTCTCAATTTCTTACATGGTTGATTCTATTTCCTGATATCTTTTTCTAACTATGAAACGTACGGTCTTGACGAATTTGTGAATTTTAATACACTCTCTGTAAAACAAGTAATACCTGAAATGATTCTGATTTTTTTCCCCTACCCACGTGAAGGTTTCGATTCATTAATCCTCGGCGCCTTGAATTTCGAGCTCTGAGTTAAGTGAGCATCGTAACTTCAGCAAGGAATATTAACCAGTAATTCGTGAGCATGTTAGAAAATAAATCACTTTTATTTTGAGGTGAAGAGAGAAAGAGGATACCCACGTTGTGCTAATTATAATTCTTACATTTCTATCTCCCGTAAGCGTTTGGTTTTCTGTTTGGAAAAATGCACGTTTAACACATTAAAGACGTTATGCATCGAAAAGTATATAGCCTTAACATTTCTACATATTTTTCTCTCCACACATCCTCCTCCATCCGGTATATAGTAGAGTGTCGAGTGTTCTACTGTATACAGAAGTATACAGTAGAACGTCGTTTATCCGAACGTTTATTATCCGGAGCGTCAAATATCCGGAACACTTTTTTTTGTTAACTACATTTACTGTATATGAATACGTTTTCGGACAGCTGAACAGAGTTGTTTCGCGTGAGACCAAAAGTGATGGAAAAATCCAAGGTCAGAGATATTTGGGGAATTTCAGTTGTGTGATTTGGTAAACATCTGCGATCCCATGATTTGAAGAATGCGATGAAGAAGGTGTAGAAACCTGGATGGCATGCGATGCAAAAGACTGTAGGTTTGAAATGCTACATGATGACGAGATTGTGACATCCGTGAAAGAAGAATCCAACCCTGTCGACGATGAAATGGATAAAGACAAGCGCAACAGCGAAAGAAACAAGGTTTCATCAAGTGCTGACGCGTTTTTCTGAGTTAGAGACCGCTATGGAGTGGTACGAACAACAATCAGAGTGCTGTCTTACTCAACTACTGCTAAAGAGAATCAGAAGAAAAAGCGAAGTTGTACAATGGTACAGCGAAAAATAAGTGATTATTTTCCAAAATAAAGGTAAAATTGCGACATTTTGCACCTATTTTTGCTTTTTCTTCAAGCACGTTTCCCACATGTGATGATTTTCAATATTCGTGTAGTGTCCAGTTTCATATACTGAATGGATCGCTTTCGGTTTTTGGTTGTCCGAACAAACGCGTATCCGAACGGGGACCTGTCCCAATGGATTCGGATAAACGACGTTCTACTGTATAGCCTAAAAATTTCTACATATTTTTCTCTCCACACATCCTCCTCTATCCACTTAAAGAACTACAATTAAATAAATACAGTTAGTAAAAAGTTTTTAATGTATTACGTAATGGTTGGCATCCCCTTCGGGATTTTCCCCATCCGTCGCTAACAGTTGAAAAATAAAAGACGGGAATTTACACTTCCCGTCTTCAAAGGGTTAAGCATAGCTTGAGAAAGAGATAAGTTAATGCACAAAAGTTTTTCTTTTTCTCATTGTAATTTAACTTTAATGTGAAAAAGAAAATAACTTACAATACATTTTTTTTCTTTGAAAATATGTACCTCTGAAAAATTAACATTTACATTAATATTTTCTAACTTAATGTTATCAAATTGTCTTTTTTGGATGAAAAATATCACTATGTTTTGAACATTGTACAGAGAAAAACATGGAAAATTTTAGGATAGCTGATCATTAGGTAATTGGATTACAAAACATGTTCAAAAAGCTTGTTCATTGAGTTAAAAATTCGAAAAAATCACTAGCCCTCAGTATAACTCTAATATCACATTAGTTAATCCATGTGATTTATTACATTAAATACACTTAAAATATTCATTTTCTAATTTATAGAACTCTGAAGGTGATTCGCGTGACATTACACGCGACTGGGATTGCATAATGCAGAATGTTATAAGTTATGTAAGACCTAAAATCAATTTTAAATAATCTCACATTTACAGTATTGATATAACACATTATTACATACCATTTTAAAACTCCTGTTAGCCATGAAATAGAAGAAAACGCCTTTATACTGCGTTGTTTACAGGAAACTATGAGAAATAAATTCGATTCTGTTGTGAAAAAAAGCTTTCGTGATTCATATTGCTTAATCATTTCCTCATTTATACGGATGACAAAGCGTTTACGACAACTCATGGAATTCAGTTATAACTTAACGCGTTTAAAAAATGAACATGTTCAAGAACATGCAAAAAAAAAAAAAAAATTGTCGCTGCTGAAACATATATTTTTATTTCTGCAAATACAAATTAACAATAATAAATCTCAGGAAATTGGTGATTTCACTTCATCTTTCAATTATATATAATCAACTGATTTTTTTATTTTTTTTTACTTTTCTCTTACTGAGATCGATTAAAAATATTTCTAGAAAATAGTTTAAAATAAGTGAATTTTAAGTTATTAGCAAGTTAGAAGTTTATTAAATGCAGCTATTTGTTGTACTGGTGGTAAAATATTCAAAAGAAGGTCATTATGTATTGAAAATCTTTAGAATAAAGTACTAAATTTCACAGGGAAAAGTACTATCATAATTTACTACTGTTAAGAGACTGTATTATATATATATATATATATATATATAATGTTATATAAAAAATATAATTAATCATAACATAGACCAGTGGCGTAGCAACCAATGGGCTAGGCGGTGTCATGCACCGGGCCCTCAGCCTCAGGGGGCCCCTCGGACCCAGACCACCAAACAAGCCGAATGTGTGATAATTTCTCCCAAGTTTCATATAAATATAAAAGGTTACAACATAACTATAATTATGTTTAAAGTGTTTTTCGACTTTGTGTAGGGAATTCCCCTAAATTCCTTCTGTTGTTTGTTCAGTGTTCAGGGACGTCTTAAGGTATGGGCCAGTTGGGCCCGAGCCCAGGGCCTCAGCCACAATGGGGGCCTCGTCTCGTTCTCCATTCAGCCTTTGTAAGATCACGATTGGAATAATTTCAACGGTCTAATGTTATTTCCGGTTGTATTCTCCGAAAAACTGGGAATTTCGGACGGTATAATGACCATCGTCCATGTATAGGTCTAGGCCTACCATCATATATTATTATTACTGATGCGGCGCTGACTAATTTTACTTTAAGTTTCTGCTGAATTTAACTAACATCTTAAAAACTACCCAGGTTCGCTTATTTAACTTAGTCCGCATCAACATAGTGGCTAGTACTCTAAATGAATTATTGAGACAACGCATAACTAATGAAATTACTCGGATTAAAATTAAAATAAATTAGTTTCTTACAATTACGAAATTTAGCATGAAGCACTATTAAAATTGAAGAATAAGAGAACAATGAACAAACATTAAGAATTTCACTTATCTGAAACGGAGGCGAGGTGATGGGGGCTGGCATTGTCCACCGGACAAGGAAACTAAAGTTTGTCCTTAAATTTGAGAATCAAATTAACATTTTTTGTGAGTGAGATTCTTCCGAAAATTGTCACTCGGCGCCCTTTTAAGGGAGGGCAAATCCCACCATTTGTGCCTACGCGCACTCTTTGTCCAGCCGCGTCATTGGTCAGTTACCAAGCGCAAAGTTACAAAAGTTACAAAGTTTACCCAAATTTATGAGTCCGTTCAACCCTGTGTTCTCACCCTTGCGTTCCTGGGTCCCCGACCGAGGAATTTAAACAACATCCTGTAAACAAGGGGGATATACAAATTACTGATTATTTGGGGGCCAACTCCATTGCCGGCCAGCCTCCCATCATTACTCATTCAGTAAAAAGGCGGCAATTGGTCCAGTTGGTTTGTGCTAATGTAACTCATGCACATTTATTCATTTCGTATTATTGTTTGTACGACAACGTATGCTGTTATGTCTACTTTTAAGGCTTATAGGCGGGGCCTACATTTGTGTAAGGGCCCAGGGCCTACTTTTGCGTAGAGGCCCAGGGTCTCTAGAAGTCTTAAGACGTCCCTGTCAGTATTGCGAACTTTATTATGAACTCTTGGAAAGAGTTCATGTTATTTTCAATTTTTTCATTTTTCAATAAGCTGTTACTTGAAAATGAACTTCAAGTTCCATAAAAAAAATCTTACCATATTCATTATTAGATCTTAAAAAACCTACACAAGAAGCAATTTCTTCCTAGTTACATTCCATTTTTAATAACAATATGATTCGTAGTGAGTAGTTTCCTGTTTTTCAGTACACTTCGCAATCTTCTCGCATCTGCAATACACGGATGTAATTTTGTCTCTCCCCCCATCCTCTGCTCATTTGCAGAGGTGTTTTTTTTTTAAGAATAATTATAATAATATTGCGTATAGTATTTTCTTGTTCATGCATATATTTTGTATAATTTCCTACCTATCTCAGTGGACCATTTTGTAGCTCTCAGCCCTCTGGTGGATGAGTTCGATCCTCCAGAATAAATAAATAAATAGCTAAGGATTCCCCAATGGCGTTTTGCAGCGTAGCATTACTTTTTTGCTTCCTTTTAAAGTCAGGAAGTACTCGAGCACAGACGAATTGTATTGGATAAATTATAAAACTAATATTACGGATACAAAAAAAGAAAGAAACCTAGTGGTGCGTTTAAGGTATCCGACTGGTTGCAACAAATTTTTTTTTAAAAAAAAGGAGATATGGGGATTTTTTTGTTATTTTTAGATTTGTTTCGTGCATTTTAAGAAAAATGTGCTAAAATTAAGAAGAGAAAAAGAAATGATTATTACTAAAATGGGAAAAAATAGGTAAAAATTGACAAAAAATAGCATAAATGCGGCCCATTCTACACCAAAGGTTTATGGACAAATTTTCAATTTTTTCAATCAAATGAGTTGCTATATTATTCAATTTTATAATGACCTTCAGGATGAGATGTTTCCTTTTTTACAAAAACTAGACCACTTTATTTCGGTTACTATATGAAAATGCTTAAAAAGACAGTGATTATATTCACATAAAGGACTCGTAAATTTTGTAATAAAACAGTGATTGATAAATATGAAGGTTAAAACAATTCTACTACTATACAGAACTTACAGAAAAAATTTCAGTTTATTATGTTTAAAACTTTTTTAGCAATCGCTGACTCCGTTTCATTATTTTCAAAAAATCACATTTCGAGTAAAACGCGTTTTAAAGTATGACATTTTGCTTAAAATAATGGCATCTGCTTTTACTAAAATACTTGTAGTTTTTGTTCTAGTAAACGTAAAATGATAAACTTGGTATTTTTATAAAGCTAATAAGATGGGCCATAAAATAAAATCATAAAAAAATGTGTCAATTTTTGACAAAATTCACAGTTTTAAGGTAGTCGAATACCTTAAGCGCAAACAACGCCAAGAAAGAGAAGATAGTAAATAAAATTTGTAGCTTTTAATGTTCAATTTTTTTACCTTGATTTTACCAATCCAACCAAGATAGGGCCCTCTTTTTTTTCCTTTTTTTTTTTCACCAGGGCCTTTGGATACCTAGCTACACCACTGACTTTATGAAAAATTAAAAACTATAGACACAAGTTCTACCGCGTAAAGCTTACTATGGGAGCACTGCAGTCATTGGTACCCTTTCTTCCGCTACAGCAAAATCACCATTGCTTTGAACTAAAAAAATAACAAGATATTTAGAAAAAATACTGAGAGAAAAAAATAATATAAAATCCTGAATCAGAAATCTACACACAGATCATCTTCTATCCATATATTTCAAAAAAGTTTCAAAAACTTGCATTAGAAGTTTGAAAAACTCAGTTTAATTTCTGAGGTTATATTTCTCATAGATTATTATTACACCGGAGGTATTGGATTGGAAGTCATTCGCGGTTTCGGCTCAATGTTGTTGCTTACAAAGTAGAACTTGTCCGTACTGAATAAATGCAATTTGAAAAATTAAATTAAATTAAAGCACGAATAACTTCATTTTCTAACCGGTCCTTGTGTCTGTACTTTAAAATTTAAATCAAAGTTAGAAATCAGATGAATTTTTATTAAAAAAAAGGCTTATTTCTCATTTTGTAAGCAATGAAAAAATTTTGAGTAAAGCTGGTCATGAGTAACATTTCTAATTTGAAACGCGCGATACATTTTTTAACTATACAAATAATTGCTATGATTAAACTTTAAATTTAATAAGATTTAAAAAATGTAACCTTGAATACAAAACACACAAATAAATGAAAATAAAACTTGTGTGTCCGATTCTCAAAATATCTTTTAGAGTACAAAAGTACTTGTACGATAGGAATCTCCTCAACTCGCTTTGACTCATTCCTTTTCAATTTAACTCACCGTGCATCTGTAGAAATAATATGTAGCGCTTTATAATTTAATTAATTAATCATTAATTTAATTTTTAATTATTATAATTAATATTTTATTAGTTACAATAAATATTTATTATATATATAATAACAATAATATTATTATTTATTACATTAATATATTATAGTATATTTAGTTTTATTATTATATAACTATTTAACAATAATTCACTATTAACGCTTTTTAAAACTATTTATTGCTTGCTACTAACTAAAATGAGAGATAAACAATTATAGTTAATTTAATTACAAAATTTAAATAGTTTATAGGTCTGGTCTAAAATAAATTTTGAATATCCAAAGATCAAATTATGAGAAACCATTTTTTTCCCCTTATAATGCCTTCTTCATTCAATCAAAACTAAATTTTAAATTACAGACGAAGACCCAGTAGAATTAGATAACAGCTTGTGTAAACCGTTAATTCTTCAAATTACATTCAGGCTACGTCTTAATTATTTATTCTACATATCTCGGGATAAAATGCTTTGAATTCTAAATAGCATTAATTGATGAAAATATTTGTTTTTTTTTTAAATTTCCCCTTATTCTAAGAATTTTAATTGTATATGTGTAACCCCCCCCCCCCCATCTTTGAGACTCAGCTAAAGGTTTGGAAGGAAGTGAAGAACGACTCGACATGATAATTTCTAATTATTTATTCAGCACACTAATTAACTCAAACACAGATCAATTAAACAGATTAAATAAGATGGTTTCAAGTAGACAGCAGAGGTTTGTGACGAGAGTTCCTTGTTCGGAGAATACTTCTAATAAATTGATCCACTTTTTATGAATCAATCTTCTACTTTAATATTTGATTTACACGGTAGTTAAAAGACTAATAGTCACTTAAATCTCCTTAATAATTTAAATACCGAAACACGCTATCAATTATGACAAATATCTGAATTGTAGATAGTCTTCCTTTCTTCTACTTCTTAATATTTCAATCTCTTGATAACTTCAATTAAATATCAATTTTCCTCTATAAAACTATCTATCTCTTTCTCTCCTTCTATATCTCTATCTCTCTTCTATCCAACTAACTAACTAGTTGGCAAGCCTATACTCTATATAATAGACTTAATTTGCATATCATGGTTTCTTCTTTAGAAAGGGTTGTTGATATTCATAGCCCAAAGATTTCCCAAGAGGGTTAGTGGAAGGACGCGTATAGATCCGTCACATATGCATCTTGTGAATGTTCGATTACATTTACGACAAAAAATGGTTTTTAACAAACTTCTAACTTTCTTACTGTTAGACTGGATTAAAATCATTTTTAAATTATTTTCTATAAATAATTAATATATATTTATCCTAAATGTACTTAGTATACTTAAGGAAAATTAAAACATTTAATTGTAATTGTTTCTGTTAGTATTAGTTTTAATCTGCTTATGTAATGAAATATTTATTGTAATTTATATAATTAGGCTTAATGAGATATTTGTTGTATCCGTTCATGAAGAATGCTTAAAAAGCGCCTTTATATAATCAAAGATATCAAAAATGAAATATTTATTTAAAAACTGATGTATAAATTACAAAGTATGAACGATCTATTAGCATCGTATTATTGAATGATTATTATTTGATAAAACATCTGCTGCGTGTTAAATATTCGTTTCATATTTTAGCACTGGAGGAGAAGACTGTATGAGATGTTTTCATCTAACTTTGAAAGCTCCAAATATTATCCAAATACACACTGAAGGTAAGCGTAATATTTAACAATTATATTTTTCCTTTTTAAATAAATAAATATCCCTACTTTAATTTTATATTAATTTTATTAAATAAAATTAAACTATCTAACTGCATGTAGATTTTTTCCCCCAAGTATATTAAAGCTAGCATTGTTACCTTTCTAAAAATATGTAGCTTGAAAATCGATTTTTGTTTGTATTCTTTTATATATTTTTTTCCATTCTTCTTTTCCATTCCATTCTTTTTAAGTTTGTAAAAAATAATAGTTTATAGAGATTCACGTTCTTATTTAGGAATTAGTTTCCTATCAGCCCGCTATCCATTTTTGGCGTGATTTTAAAATCGTGCGAAATGAGTAATTATTATTGCTAATATTATCATATTACCGCTCATATTTGGCGAAAAATCACAATTTGGCGGGAAAATCACTACCAAACCGATATCAGATTAGTTCCTTTATTTATTTTGACTGTATTAGTCGTTGCAAAATTGCTCCAAAATTAAAGGTTTCTGATATTTGTATCTTAATTTATTCGTAGTAAAATATTCTAAAGTAAAAAAATCTGTGGTTTGTTCCTTATTTAATTTTTGTGTTTTTTGCCGACGTCAATTTCATAAAACTTTTTAAATTTACAGGGCTGGGCAAATGTTACACCAAAGAGGAAGCAGTTAAAGCCACGTGTCCAGATGATCGTGCTGTGCATGAAAGGAAATTTAAGGAGATCATGCTATACAGTAAGTTTGAAATTAAAATCATTTTTTAAAACATTACGTTTTTTAACATCGTCCTAGAAAGGTGAGATCCATTCAGATCTAGATCACATGCGACCCTCCTGAAGAACTATGAGTGGAATTTCCCATTATTGGCTGCAAATCATGACATTTTGGACACAAACTCATCTTTAAGGTATCCGACTACCCTAAAATTGTGAATTTTGCCAAAAATTGACAATTTTTTTTAATAATTTTTTCATGGGCCATCTTATTAGCTTTAAAAAAATACCAAGTGTATCATATTTCCGTTCACTAGAACAAAAACTACAAGCCTTTTAGTAAAGGCAGATGCTATTACTTTAAGCAAATCATACTCGAAATGTGATTTTTTTTGAAAATAATCAAACGGGGTCAGTGACTGCTGAAAATTTTTTTAACATAATAAACTGAAATTTTTTCTGCAAGTTTTGTATAATAGTAGAATTGTTTTAACCTTCAGGTTTATCAATCACTGTTTTATTACAAAATTTACAGTCCCTTATGTGAATCTAATCACTGTTTTTTAAAGCAATTTCATATTATAACTGAGATAAAGTGCTCTAGTTTTCGTAAAAAAGAAAATATCTCTTATCCTGAAGGTCATTTCAAAAATGAATAATATAGCAACACATTAGATTGAAAAAATTGAAAATTTGTTCATAAACCTTTGGTACAGAATGGACCGCGTTTATGCTATTTTTTGTAATTTTTTACCTATTTTTTCCCATTTTACTAATAATAATTTCTTTTTCTCTTCTTAATTTTAGCACATTTTCCTTAAAATGCACTAAAGAAATCTAAAAATAACAAAAAAAATCCTAATATCTCCTTTTTTTAAAAAAAAAAAGTTGTCGCAACCAGTTGGTTACCTTAAGCAAGGGGTTTTTAGAAAAAAATTAACTAAAAATAAATTTGAAACATTTTTACTCCCAGAAATATGCTAAAGGTTCCTTTGAAACTACAGCGAAGCTCCGTGCAAAATTTTGGAGCGATACAATCAACGGTTGTATTTGTTTAAGTCTTAAACATATAAACGGTGATTCGCTACCAGATCGACTAATTTGCAGGGTGTGTAGGAAGTACAGAGGCAACTTGGTATCACATAGGGTCGCAAATGCCATAGTTACGAGCTATCGTGCAAAGAAGCAGGAAAAAAGATCAGAAACAGCAACATATTAATATGACATAAAACATATTATTGAAAGGCTGTACTTTACCAGAGTTCGAAATTATGACCAAAAGTCATCAGGCAGACCTGTAATGGCTCTGCACTAACAGTCCTCTTGGGGAATTTCTCTCTCTCTCTCTCTCTCTGGTCTATAAAAATTATTTTTTTATAAAACTCCTCCTCGAAGAAGAAAACGTGGACATGCAAATTAGGACTACTATATAGAGTCTAGGCTTTCAGGTTAGAGAGAGACAGGATAGATTGCTAGCGGAGCAGTGATTAATCAAATTGAATGTGAATCGCAGATATTTAATATTTGATAATTGATTTACTTAAGGTGACGATCTGTCGCTGGAGATTGAATCTAGATTAAATAGCGAAGATGTCAGAGCTATTGAATTAAGTATGTGCATTAAACCTTAAAGTCTTCTCATAGCTCGCATACCTCATTAATTGTCTTCATATTTATTAATTGGGTGCATCTCTTATCCTTGATCGATTGCATTTGAGTTGTGGTTAATATTGTGAATAAATTGGATTCTTTTTGAAATATGGCTAGTCTTCCTTCCAATTCTCCCACACCTTTAGGTGCTCAGGCAGGATCCTTTTTAACTAAGTATTTTATTTGCATTTCTTAAAAATTTGTAAGCTATATTTTTCATATTTACAGTAATATAGGATACCATGCTATTCTCTACTCCATACATTTCGCAAGCAGCTTATAAACTTTCTGAAGTTCAAAACTATTCATCACATCAAAACTAAACACATACCTTTCACTTAAATCTTTAACATCAAATTCCGAATCCCTACTTATCATTTACTTTTGTGCAAAACATAAGCAAAAGCAAAACCCCCCACGAGACCCCAAAACTGTCTGAACTGCTTCAGAGATGAATAGAACGTTCCACGCAAGAAATCAAAAACAGGGAGTTCACCACTTTAGAAAACTAAATGAGTGCGAAGAATGCACAATATAAAGAGATAGAGAGAGACGTGGAATTTAACTCTCACCTACCCCCGCACCCCAACCAAAAGAGTTCATCTTGGGCAACCTGCAATAAAGCTCCAAACGCCAGGTACCTCTTCAGAAAAGAAAAGGGTTGGTTCGGGTTTTTTGTTTTGTTGCTGATAGAAAAACAATCCAAAAAAGGCAAGGGTCCGGTTGCGTTCCGGGGTGAGAGATTGTGTGGGTGAAAATTGCCTGTCTGTATGCGGATCCTTTTTGTCGGAGAGTATGGTAGGGCGTGTCCGGCATTAGGCTTTTGCTTCCCCCTTCTCTCTGACACAGTCCAGGAATGCCCGGATTGTGTGTGTGTCCGGGCGGGGTGGACCTGCAATGACTGTGACCTTTCCTTTTTTTTTTAACGTGGGAAGTTAGAATGTGTACGGAATGGTATTGCATCCTACTGAGTGCTTTGCTATGGATGCTTTACCTTCTATTTTATTTTTTGTCTTACATTCTGTTTTTTGTCCTGCATTCTTCAATTAATATACTCGCTGAAATTAATAAAAATGTAAAGGAAATTTTATCATTCTTTGTACATGATAGTTTTTGTGTGTGCATGTATGTACGCAGTGGAGCACACAGATATTTATCGTGGGGGAGGGGGGCGAGAGTCCACCATTCTCGTATCATGCTCCAATACAACACCCAACATATTCTTCCGATTTTGTCGATTTTCGGGAACAAAAAACAGTAAAAAGTAAATTATTGAATAAATAATTAGTATTAATTAATAAAATGAATTATTAATAACAAATATTTCATTAAAAATTTTACGTATTATATACACAGTGGCACACAAGGGAGGTGTCCTGCGGCTCCGGACCCCCCCCCCCAAAGTCCTTGAGTTTTTTACGATTGATGATAATCCTATATATATAACGTAAAATTTAATTAAGTACTTGTAATTAACAATTTATTTTATTGATTAATGCTAATTATTAATTCAAAAATTTATTTTGTACTGTTTTTTATTAACAAAATCGATAAAATCAGAAGAATCAATGGGTGTTGTCTTGAGGTATGATACGAGGTGGAGGACTTTCGACCAGGGACCCCTTCCCCCTTGAAAAAATTTTGTGTGCGATACTGAATATACATAAGATTATAATCAATCTAAAAAAAAATCAAGGGCTATGGGGGGGGGAGATTTCGGACCCGGGAAGCCCCTTGTGTGCACCACTGTGCCTACGTGTTTGTATGTATGTGTATGCGGCACTGGCATGTAGCTAGCCTTGAGTGAGCCCTGTATCAAAATTTTTTTGTCGGGGAGGGGCTTGTTTGTAAAGTAAAACTGATCACATTATTAAAACTTATTTGAAAATGTCTAAATGTTACACATGTTGGGAACCCGTATCATTGATACAGCAGTTGTTGCCTTCCTGGTACGTTTATAAAATGTGTAAAATTTCTTAAATTTTTATTTATACATTGAAAAATTTTCTTTTGAAAATTTTTTTGAAATACAATGCATAATACTTTGTGCTTGATTTTTTATTTTTTTTTTTTACTTTTGGCTGCAGATAACATTGTACATATAGCCTTTTAATGAGGGACGAGTTTATGTGAAGTCCAACCTTTTAAAATATGAAACAACGTGAAATAACTATATTTGTCTTACATTTACCCCCCGCTAATGCATACAAAATTATATTTCTTTTAAAATAAAGAGTTTCTCTTTAAAACTTTCTGACTTGAAATAAAATTCACATTAAAACATTCAGTAATTTTTACCATTGATAAATGCATCATCCTAATATTTATATTAAAAGGTATTTGTGTAACATATTTCCGTAAATTCGTGTCAAATCATTCTGATTTTTAAAACAATAGGTCGACATTATCACCGTACGAACTTGAGACCATATGAAATATTTTTCTTTCAGTTTGTCGTCTTCTTTGGTAGGTTTAGGAAATAGAAGCCTGCGAAATGGTACTGATATATCTATGAATTTAATTCTAAAAATATCCATAAATCCAAAATATCCATGTTAATGCCTTTCCGATATTTATTTTTTGCAATATGCAAATGTAAGAAAAACAGTATGTATGTATTTGTGTTTATTCTTCTTTCTTAAATTTGCTGTTTTATGCAATTTTAAAAGAATATCAAAAACCAGAACTGACAATTTTTATTTTTTTAAAAAAATGAATCATGAATTTTTTTTTAGAGTTTTTCAGCCATTTTGTTTTATTTTTCTTATTTGAATGAAAAAGGTTGTTTCAAGAAAATAATATATTTAAAAATTTTCAACTTGTTAAAACACTAGTTCAAAATCTTAAAAAAAAATTAGTTTTTATTTATTAATTTCTACACAGTCAATTAAAAGTTATGCGATTCGCTGCCCAATGGCACCGTTTTTCGTATAGGCACGCGCTTGCGGTATATTGGAGGGGGGGGGGGCACAAACAAGCACATTTTTTTCTGAAATAAGTAAATACTTCGCAAACGTTATCAATACCATTTTATTGCATTCCAAAGCTTTGGAATAGTTTTACTGATAGCAGCACAAAGAAAATAATCATATTTCGGAAGAACGGATATTTACGTCCAGGGCACGCAACGCACCGGTTGAGCAAGACGGATATATACGCCAGTCGCACATAAATGGTTAAAAGCACCATTTTTATCGAATTCCCTGTTCTCTTTTTAAGAAAAATACCCGATTCTTGGTTATTTTAACGGAAAACTCTTGATAACTCTAATAACCATTGGCGTATGTCAGAGAATGTGAAAGTTCTACTTCGTAAAGTTTCATAGGTTTTTTGTTTTTTTCCTTGCATTTTTTTTCTTCTTAAAATTCACAATAAGATAAAAGGTAAAGAAGATAGCCATCTACACACTCTTCCTTTTTTTATCTTACAGTTTTTCGCATTCTCTTATGCTCTGATGTTTTTGTAATGTTAGGCTTTCTTGCCTGTTTTTTTTTTTTTTATTTGATGAAGCAAGTGCAGAAACAAAGGGCACTTTTTTAGTGAATGAAAAAATCCATTAGAAATCTGCAGCGTGTTTCCGGGATAAAAATATCTCTTCACTCGAGGAGGAGGACAATTTGTTGCACTTATATATTTCCAAACTTCTTGTACTAAAGTTTAAGTAAATATATCGTTACTTTAGAGTAGGGGTTCTTTACCTTTTCGGGGGACGACCCCATTTTTTGTACAAAAATTTTGTATGTCCCCATAAGTATTGCGCAAAGTTTACACACGCCTGGATATTTTTATATGTGTTTTATTCGTAGTATATTATTGTTTTGCAGGAATAAACATCAGCAATAAGTCTTTACCTTGATTATAACTGCAAGGAATTGTAATTAAAAAATAAAAATAAACATTATATAATATAATAGCTAGATAAATTATACATAAACTATAATCTGTTTATTAAGTGTAATTATTTTGAAATCACTTCTGAAATTACCACATTTTATGGATAACGATAAAAAAGCAAAGTTTAAGTATCAACGGGAAAGATGTGTTTATTAATTTTAAGCATGTTATTTAATCTTGGAATAATACTCGACAACCCGGACGAAGTACTTCCTCATTAATATTTTTTAGATTTGATCGACACTTTTGGATGTTTAAATTTAAAATCGTGTATTTTTTATAAGATGAATAAATCAAAATAAATGCAAACATCTATAAAAAGAGGAAATTAAATTGATAAAAATAAACAAAAATTATATTTCTTTACAAAATTGTTTTCATTTCCTACAACAAAACTGTTGATTGTTTGGAGCTGTAAAATAACGGCATTTGTAAATCGAAAAGGTATTTTTTATATTTATATCTAACCGAAATCGTGTTCCACAAGAAAATAAATTAGTTCAGCATTATATAACTTATTTTCAACATATAAATAATTTTAAAAATGCTTGTATTAACTTTTATTTTTGTAAATACAGTGATGACGTAGTTCAAAATGTTGAAAACTACTTATACTAAAGCTAAACATACCGTGCCTAAAACATAAACAAGACATTCACAAATAATAGATGTTTCTCTATTCACAAATAAAAAACCGTACTTTTTTTTACATTGAACATGTTTTTACATAAGCCTACCTGATAAAATAACTAAAATATTCTTTTTTATTAGTCATTCAAATTTAATTTTAAAAATATAATTTCAGTTAGAAAAGTCAAACACTTTATTTTGCATAATCGACTTCTCACACCGACTAAGCCAGAGCTTCTCAAACCTTCAATATTAGCGACACAATATTCAATCGTAATATTCATCGCCCCTCTTTTCCATACTATAACAATGTATTGAATTTCAATAATACTATTTTTTGATGCTAAATCTACAATACGACTTTAACCACTTAAGTGCCAACGGCGTATATAAACGTCTCGTTCAGCCAAAGCGTTAAGGGCTCCATACGTATATATAAGTCTTTCCAAAGTACAATCTGTTCTGTTTACTGTTTTTCATAAAATTATTCCGAAGGCTTTGGAATGCAATAAAAACAGGCAGGGAGTGCTTGGCAGTGTTTGTAATGGATTTACTTATTTTAGAGGATTTGATTACATATTCCTTTTCTTCGTCCTCCCCCCTCCCCAATACATCACATACGCCCGCCTACATAGACAATGGTGGCATTAGGGAGCGAATTGCGTAACTTTTGATCAGTAGTTCAGGAATTAATAATAAACAGTACAAATTCTTAGATAAGTGTTAATTTTTGTGCATAATTTTATATATGACAAGCCCATGGTGATTATTAAACTTGTTCTTAACTTTTTTTTTTAGTATTGTTAAATTAATTATATAACACATTGCTCAGTACCAGTAGCGCACACAAGGGGATACCCTAGGGGTCCGGACAGCCCCTCTCCCAAAGCCATTGAGCTTTTTTCGATTGATGATAATCCTATATATATATATATATATAACGTGAAATTTAATTAAGTACTTGTAATTAACAATTTATTTTATTAATTAATACTATATATTTATTCAATAATTTATTTTTTACTTTTTTTTTGTTAACAAAATCGACAAAATCAGAAGAATCAATTGGTATTGTCTTCAGGTATGATACGAGTTGGGGGATTTTCGACCATGGAACCCTCCCTTGAAAAATTGTTTGTGTACGCTACTGCACAGTACTGAAACATTTATAAGTGTATTTTATCAGTGTACATATGTATTTTATTTTTTATTATGTCATAATGCATATTTTGTTTGTTTTCTTTCAGTAAAAATTAATAATCTTTTAAAATAATCTTTTGTTTTCGACTTTTCAATTTGCTCGTGCCCCCCTGCGGGGGGGGGGGAGACTTCACAGTTTGAGAAATGCTGGCCTATGCACAATCGATAATTTCCGATTATTTCTTGCCAAGAATGATCTCAACACCATCTCATTCACACATTCTTTTGAAGGAAAGAAGGGGGAGGGAGGAATCGAAGATTAGAGCACCCAAATGAGGAGGTTCGGGAGCCCAAATTAGAGGGACCCGAGCTACCGAGATAGAGGTGATTTACTCTGTTCCCTAGCTGCTAGCAAAGAAATGCCGAAGATTTGTTCTAGAGAGGTGTGTCTGTTTGTTGGCGCCGAAGGTAGTCATTTATGCCACCATTTGCAACGTCCGCCTCTTAAGTATGGGGCCAACGTGCCTGTTGCTTTATTATTCTTGAGTGAAACCGGAAGTGTACTGGGATAAATATAAGTGGCTGGATATTTTGCGGGTAAACTTCCGCCATCCAGAGATGGAGGGGATGTGGACCCAGTTATATTAAGTTAATGGTGCTCTTTGATTATATATAGATAAATTCTTAAAAATTTGGCGGAATAGGAAAGCATCGCTTCAGGCTGTCTTTGCGTAAGCTTAAAGAATAGGTTTTTAACTCGGAATATTTTTCCGATAGAAAAATGCTCTAACTTGTATTCTGTATGCTGTAACTTGTATTGTATTCCGATGGAGAGCAGTGTATTTTAATATACTTATTTTTGCTTTATTCATTGCCTTTTTTTCCTGCATAAAATATATTTATTTTTTTATAAATTAAAGCTATATAGGTTTTATAGTTTACGTGTTAGAGTATAAAATTATATATATATAGAGAGAGTAGAACGTCGTTTATCCGAACATTCATTATCCGGAGCGTCAAATATCCGGACCAAAGTCCGGATACGTTTTCGAACAGTGTTATTTTTAACAGTTGTTTCGCGTGAGGCCAAAAGTGACGGGAAAACCCAAGGTGAGGTATATTTGGGGAATTTCAATTGTGTGTGATTTGGGTAAACATCTGCGCGGAATATTAGGTCAGTTTGTTTCCAAGTGAGGGGGTGTATGCGTGCTCTTTTGTTGAGTTGTGAACTGCTGTGGCTTCGAATTCAGAACGGAAGCGCAACGTCTTGAACATTGATACAAAACTTGAAATATTGAACCGTGTGATGATTTTCAATATTCGTATAGTATCCGGTTTCATATACTGCATGGATCGCATTCGGTTATCCGAATAATCGCGTATCCGAACGGTGTCCGGTCCCAATTGTTTCGGATAAACGACATTCTGCTGAAAATTGCATTTTTATTATTTTGTTGAATGTTTTTCAGATTTTAGTGACACAGTAAAATTAATGTGAGTCAACTTACGAAGAGGGGGGGGGCAAAAATAATAGGATTCGAACTGTTGCCCGCGCATGCTTCGTTGTTATAAGTTGTGCTGTTGGGTGGAGTTGGTTGGTGGTCTCTCGCGACCATTAGTGTGCTGGCGTGAGTCTGAGAAAATTGCTTGTGGTGCTCTGTTGTGTGCGTTCCTGTTTCAATCCCTTACCGATTAGTGAGACGTCCGACCACCAAGAACAAAGACTATGGGTGAAATTTTGCTTTGTGTTGGGAAAACTGCCGTTGAGATTGTTGGGATGCTTCGACAAACCTTTAATAGCGATGCTTTGGGAAAATCACTAAGAAAGGTTATCCCATTCAAATCTTGCAACATGTCAACGGAAGACATGAGACGCCCAGGGCGAAAATTTTGCCAAAATCAAACGCACAATTGATGCAACGTTGATGATGTGCCATTGACCAAATTTCTGAGTAAACGAATGTGTCATGGAGCACGTTCACGACAATGCTCCAGCCCACACAGCTTTAATGGTTCGACAATTTCTGACACACAATATCATGGTGTTTGTGTCTCACCCATTTTGGCTCCGTCTGATTTATGTTTTCATGGATGAAGAGAAGTCTGCAAGGAAAGTGATTCACAGTGATGTAGATAAAGTCAAAGAAAACACCTGAACGGCCTTGAGAAGTATCCTGCCCCGAGTTCCAGAACTATTTTTGAACAGTGGCAAAAGTTTTGGGATAAGTGCATCAATGAATATGAAGAATACTTTGAAGGAGAAAAATGTTTTATTTATTTAATTTTTATTTCCAATGAAGGATTACAAAACAACTGCAAACACAACGAGAAACAGAGAATATTGACAAAAAAGAAGAAACAATAAATAAATAAATAAGAAAATAAACAAAAGGGGGATATTGTAGAGTTCAATAAAAATGACAAATCACAAAAATAAATTCCGGTTATTTTTTGGGCCCCATCGTATGTTTCTATTAAAACGGGGCATTTGTTAAATTTTAGGTAATTATTTGCGTATTCCAAGATAGTCCACATTCCTTCATGGTTTTTATTTATTTCATGAAAAGAACAGACTTAATTCACGTGACGTCATAGTCACATGATAAATGCAATCACGTGCTTCCGTTCAATCAGTTTATACATTCGCTTGACCTTATAGTCACATGATAAAATGAATCATATGTTTCTAGTTAATTAGTTCTATCTTCTCACTCTTTCCCGCTTTCGAATTTTACAGAAACTTTCTCTTAAAAAGTACGTATTTGTTAGCAATAGTGATGCATACACGTAAGCAAAATGTAATTGGTTTAAAACACCCGTGGAAAATAAAATTTGTTAATATTTTTTATTTTTAAGAACTTTTTAAAGAATCTTAATACTTGGACACGTTTGACCAGTTATCAAGTTTGAATCTGGGTTTTACAATTGCGAAAAGACGTACGTCAGCTTCATAGTTGATACTTACTTTAGCCAATCCAAAAAAAAAAAAATCTTTGAAATTTTTCGAGGTATGCGCCTTAAAGATTTCTCTACCTTCATAAAAACTAATAATGGCTATGACGGGTTCTATCCTCGTTCTTTCATTAATCCTCTTGGGGAAATACTTCTTAAAGGTATCCGACTACCCTAAAATTGTGAATTTTGCCAAAAATTAACTCATTTTTTTTATGATTTTATTTTATAGACCATCTTATTAGCTTTATAAAAATACAAAGTTTATTATTTTCCGTTCAGTAGAACAAAAACTACAAGTGTTTTAGTAAAAATAGATGCCATTACTTTAAGCAAGATATCATACTTTAAAATGCGTTTTACTGAAAAGGATCAAGTGAGAGAAGACAGCGATTGCTCAAAAAAAGTTTTGAAAATAATTGACTGAAATTTTTTGTGTATGTTCTGCATAATTGTAAAAGAGTTTTCGCCGTCAGATTTATTAATCACTGTTTTATTACAAAATTTACAGTTCTTTATGTGAATCTAATCACTGTTTTTTAAAGCAATTTCATATAAATAACTAAGATAAAGTACTCTAGTTTTTGTAAAAATTAAAATATCTCTTATCCTGAAAGTCATTTCAAAAATGAATAACATAGCAACAATCAAGAGTTGAAAAATTGAAGATTTTTTCATCAGCTTTTGGTATAGAATAGGCCGCGTTTGTTATTTTTTTTGCAAATATTTACCAATTTGTCCCATTTATTAGTCATAATAATTTTTTTCTCTTCTTAGTTTTAGCATATTTTTTCTTAAAATGTACTAAACAAATCTAAAAACAACAAAAAAAAATCCCCATATCTTCATTTTTTTTACAAAAATTTGTCGCAAGTAGTCGGATAACTTAAGAGCTAAAACAGTGATCTATATTAAAATGATCCCGTTTATAATCCTTAATTGATCATTAATTAATTGAACTTATTTAAGTGATTATTTTTATAACAATGCCTGATGATTCTGTGTCCCAAATAACGCCTGCTACTTTAGTGTTCCGTCATGATCTTTGAAGAACTGAATTTTTAAAAAAATAATAGTTTACCTCTGTAACTGAATTAGAATGTTGCATATTTGCGTTGAAATTCCGAGTGATTGAAAATAATTTATAACTCTGCTAAAAAATCCCATTTCTTTTTTCCATTCTAAGGAGAAAGAGATGTAAGACCTTACCTAAGAACTGCTGCTGTGGCTTAAGATTGGAGCGATTAAAAAAGATTATTTTCAGTAATCTTGAAATACACGTCAGCCTATTATTAGAATAGAGTAAACCTCAAAAGCGCAGAGAAATCTCTGCGGTCGAAAAGAAATAATAATGTGTGGTCTGATAAACCACATAAGAGCAAAGAAGGTATGGGAAATCTCTCTACGTTTATTTAAAAAGAGTCTAATTATTCTTATTACTTTTGTTATCTGGCATAAAACATTTCTTATACATTATCATACCGTATTGATGAAAACAAGAGATAACAGTCGAAACGAGAATGGACAAAAGATGGTAGGAGTAAGATACATTTGTATATACAGAAAATTATTGGGTTTTTACATTTAAAGCTCGTTTTGAATTTAGATTATTCTAATCATATTTTATTGTGTGGAGTAAATTATCATAAATGATGATCGGAGTAAGGAACAAGAAACAAAACAAAAAAGAAAAGAAATGAAATCGTATGATGTTTACGATAAAGCACACAAATACAAAAATAGATTTTTTCCCCTTCCCTTCCCTTCTCAGTTTTATTTAAATTATTTTGTTTCGTCTTGTGTGTTTTGTTATATATATGTAAATAGTTATAAGCCCAAGTATAAATATTCAGAACAGTAAGCAATATTAGCCTAGGTAGTGTTGTTGTTGTACAATAGTGGTTGTAGTACAATTGCAAACTCTTGATCTTAGGAACAAAAGAATGCAGGTTTAAACATGTTTTTTGTGCCAGTAAACCTTCACCTGTTATTTGCCAATACTACTATACCAGTGAAATATGGAAAGGAGGAAACATTATAAATATGCAATTATTACAAAATAAAATACACTAATGCTAATTTAATAAAACATACATATCAATAAAAAAAATTTAAATACCATGTTTTTATAACGGACTAAAAAATATATTTTTTTCACATTTTCATGCACTTTTGAGCTATGGTTCAAATTTCAAGTCTCTAGCTCCTCGAGAAGTTGGTTTAAGCCCAATTACAAAATTCCACCCGGACAAAGAGACAAGAAAGCGAGTTAATAAAAACATGGTAACCTGGGGGCCCCTCTTTGACCCATAAGCCACGAAATTGAATACGTAGACACAACTCAACCCGCGCTATCGACAGATCGTCTTTGTTCGTGCGAATTCGTGTAAGTTCCGGAGTTACGGGACCCTGGTCGAAATTGGGGACCACCTTTTCGGGGGCCCGGACTCGAGACTAGAACTTCTTTTTCACATTTTCATGCATTGTCATCCACTTCTGAGCTACGGTCCAAATTTCAAGTCTCTAGCTGATCGGGAAGTTTGTTTAAAATCAATTACAAAATTCCATTCGGAGAGACAGGCAAGAAAGCGAGTTAATAAAAACATGGTAATATAATCGGAAAACTGGTGACAAAATATGAAGGAAATTACATGCGAAAAAAATAAATAAAAATAGTGAAAAAATAAAAAAATAAGAACAAAAGAAGATTAATGGAGATGTAAATCATCTTCTTCTCTACACAGTAAAATAGTCAAAATTTTATGTAAAAAAAAAAGCATTTTTTGTTTTGTGAAGAAGCGTTTCGAGTCTGAATCTTTCTTACTGCAAACGAAAAGAATTTTAAAACTGCGAAAGAACTTAATTTGTTCTATATCAACACTTTCCTCTTGTTCTATTCAGAAGTATGACTAGAAATTTTCATCATTATGTTATAAGATTACTAATTTTTTTTTTCTTGTACTTAAACAGGAAAACAAGATCTGAAGAGCCCTTTAGCATCTGATCAGACCTTCTGTCCAATCAGCGGAAAGTTCCGATTCACGTACACAGCGAGCAATGGAGAATTCCGATGCGACCAGACGATGTCCGAACTGTCTAACTGTCCAGTGGGCAATACTCTGGGTGTCAAGTTTCGACAGTGTTCTTTCCCGGATATGGGTAAGTACGTTATTTGTAATGAGTTGACATGTATATGCTAATCAACTTGCATGCGAAATTATGCAGTCATACACTTCATTTTTCGAAGAATTTAACTCGTTATAAAGTATTAGAATAAATATATTATTCCATGTCTAATTGTGAAACTGTATCATTTTCCACTGTCTGTGAACAGATTTCCCCTTAAAAGGTTAAATTCATTGGTGTAACGGAAAACATTAGGGCCCCCCCCCTGCAAAGTTAGGTTTTGGTCCCCAAGCCTAGATACGTACGCTTTGGGCCCCCTCTCTCCCACATTGCGGGGGTGTACTTTACGCCACTGGTTAAATGTATAGGTAAAAATCTAATGTAAGTCTAGAAAGTTATTGAAAAGTTGATGGATTAGTTCATTTAAGAAGTTGACTTTGCAAATTTTCGTCAATCTCTGAAGAAAGTCATTTTCAAGAACCATTAGCGTACACAAGGGTAGGGTTTGGGAGTTCAATCCCCTCCCATAGATCAGCAGTTTTTTTAATTTTTGGCATAAAAGCCTTTTCACACGAGTCAACATGCGAAACAGAAGTAGATAGTCGGGTGTTTGCTATGAATAGAAATCGCCTGGGTCCTTTTACACATACTCTAATGAGTACTTCAAGCACTCGGAAACAACGTTCTCCTCCTCACTAGTTGACTCAACTAAAAGGATAGTGTGGAAGCAACGCTCTTCACACATGGCTACTTGGTGTAATGAAAATGGAGAAACTTTTTTTATGGCTACTATGGATAGTTTGAGGCTTAGTGGCCGAGTGGTAGCGTATCAGCTTCCACACCACAGGTTCGAGGTTCTATTCTCGGGTTGGGCAAGATCAACTCAGCCTTTCATCCCTTCTGCAGTGGGTCGATAAATGAGTATCAAGCTTGTTTGGGGACTTAAACACTGGGGGGTCTCGTTTCACCTGATCGGGACATCTGCTCATGCACCTCAGCGTCCAATGGTCACGTTTACTGGGATGGGCACAGTAGGCCCTGGCCCTCATGTGCTGTTGCGCCACTGAGTTAGAGTTTGAGTTTATGGATAGTCTGTAACTCCCTTTTTTCTCTGTGGAAGTCAATTTTGTGTCCATGTGTGAAAAGAATTTTCTTCCCTGTTCATACGAGGAATGGGGATAGAACAGGTTGTCTGGCACAAAGTTGACTCTTGTGAAACCGAACTAAGGATTACGTCTCTCTCTCTCGGCCATGTTTTTCTTAAAAACGTACCTTCCCATAAAAGTAATCTACGTATGCCACTGGTAAAAATCAGTTGATTTCATGAATATAAAAGTCTGTATTAAATGAAGAAATGTTCACTCAAAAAGACATTTTTCACAATGGATAGGAATATTTCTAACAACAAAGCTTTAAAGTTGTGTTATACGTATATAGTTCGACCCCGATTTAACGAAACCCTATTTAGCGAATTTTTCTCTTTCCCTATAAAATGAAGGCAAAAACCTCTATTTAACGAATAATAAACCTCAATTTAACGA
>BMAO01037770.1:0-53164 GCA_019973975.1 Trichonephila clavata
TTTGAGAAAAAATCCAATAAAATTGAACTAAAATGTTTCAAATGTGCGTGACCTTAATAAAGGATACAATTCATATATATAAAACTTTCGCTAACGTTACAGGAATGTTATTTTCAAGCATAACATCATATTTTATAACGTTATTGCAGTTCTGGAATCCTTTGCTGATCGACAAATATCCTGTTGAACCTTTCATTGCTGTGTCTTTTTGACAGGGCAAGTTTGTCTTGCGGTACACTTGTAACTTCATATTTTCTTGATGGAGTTCTTTAATTGAAAATTTTCTTTTCGTGTCATGTTATTTGCTTTTTTTAATTTACTTTCAATATCATGACTAATATGCATTATTTCAGCAGGTTTTTCTCTTGCTTGCTTAGTTTCAACTTCCTTCAACAGAGAACACAGATGCCCATTTCTTTTTTATGTTCTGTTCATTTATAAACGATAAACGATATAAGTCGTACAACACCCAATTCTTGCCAATTAGCACAACCAATAACTTGATCATAGGGGAAAATGTAGCATGTTCATAGAAATTTTTTGGAACAAAAGTGGTCAGCGGGAAAGCGGTAAAACAAAGTACCCTAATATTGTAAAAAACCGTTTACCACTCCCAAAAAAGAGCGAGAAAAGTGACAAATACATTTTATTTTCCTTAAGACCGTCAGGTAGAGGATACTGTCAAGAGGCCATTGGTACAAATAACTAGTTCCCAGAATTAACGACTTCATAAGCCTTGGGTGATTCTGCGTCTCACGCGACCGCTCCAGGTTAAATGTGTATTTATTCAATATAAAAATATGACTCTTATAGTTCTAAAAACGAATAGTGTAAAACGTTTTTCATTACGATTATATGTTTCAGAATACACAAAAAATCTTGGTCAAATACATAATCTTTCAAACGCTCTCTGTGCTTTTCCAAATATCATAAAAACTCTTTCACATGTTAAGAAGCGCAATACAGAAATGCATTATTTACAACTTCCCTAAGAGAAATTAGATTCTTTGAAGGTCAAACAGATTATCAGCGAATATATTCTGCCTCTTTGGTGAAAATGTTTTAATTCTTCCTTTTCTTTCGACGGCTCATATATAGTATTCCAAGAATAATAACATGATGAATTTTTTATATCTCAAGACTTTTTCTGAGTCTGGGTTTTACCTCTGAAAGAATAGTCTATTTTAGGTTTAAAACAGAAACACTTTTTTTTAAAAAATTTTGCTATAGGATTAAAGATATAGATAATGAGAATTTTGAAGTGTAAAGGAAATATCGCTAGATGATAAAAAAAATATATCAGTGTAAACGTGTATTTTTTTAATTTCAAAAAATATTTCGATTTATTTATTCCAGTTGATTAATTTTATTAAACCTTTTATTTTCCATAAGCTCACGCCCCTCTAAGGGGCGCGTCCACAGTTTGAGAAACGACTACTACATTTTCGGAAAAAAAATACAATCTTCACAATTCGATCAAAAGTTAACTGAAATGCAAGTTCTGGTATATCACCATTCGGATTTCCCGCTAAAATAATCATCATAGAACCCGGTGCCATTATCTTGAAAATGTGGATTTAGAAAGAATATTTGCTAATATCGTCAGAGTATTCGTAAAAATGGTTATTCTTTGTAATTGCAAAGTGAGTGGTACTTATAAGTACCGTCGGTAGATAAAGGTTAGGTCATCGTAAAGTGACCATTCATCAACGGCGGCCTAATAAATTGGCTAACCTACATATTAATTTTAAAATAGCTAGTTCAAACGCATGCAGTATTTTAAGAAAATTAAAAGACATAACTTATATCGGGCTGCTGTATCAAGGAAATTTCTAACCATAAAATGTCTGTAGAATAAATTCAATAATCTTAAGGCATATTGTATTTGAAAAATTGAATGCGATGTAAATCATGGATAGTTCAAAGAAAATGCGAGTTCATGTTAACTTTAAAAACTGAAATACATTGTATAATGTGGTAAGTACAAGAGAGCTAGAAAAAAAAACCTTTTCTGAGTTGTTTTTTGAATTAGTGTCCGCAAAATGTTTTGGTTATGTTTAGAAATTTAAATGAAGTATATTGTCTAGAAGTTTCAGAACAAATTTAAGGAGTTTTTAGTAGTTAAGTGTAATTTAAAAATTTTTTTATATTTATTAAATTGAATATATATTTAAGTATTATAGAAATAAATTAAACATAAATTCAGCAATTTGAAAAAAACTTTCTCGTCACAAGAAGATTTTTTTTTAAAATTCAAATACTTAATAATAAATCTATTACAGCTTATTGAAATTAAATTGCACTCAACTCCTTTTTTACACGATTTTGAAAAAAAAAGTACGCGATTTTTTTAATACGATACGATTATTTTTTTTCTTACACGAATCTAAAATAAATTGGCGATTCTGCGACTTTTGAGAGAGATTAGCTGAATTTATGACGTTTATTCTAATAAAGTTGTCGATAATGATGTAAGTTAGCTTACCAGCTGATTTAATTCGTGAGGGCTTGAGATTTGCTGCAAGGGTGAAAAAAAGGTTTTTTACTTATTACGCAAGTGGGTGCGTGAATATTAACGTCACACTGTTCAGCTACACGAGGTATTTGGCGACCTTGTAATTTTGAACCAGGTCAAGTGACGTGGACGACACCTGAGCGGCCACTGCTCTTTACCACACCACATCAATGGAGGACGTTTGAGCTCTCAAACGATTTAATATGCATTGCACCCCTGCACGGCGGGTCTTTAGTGGTACTGGGATCGAATTTATGACACGCTAGCCATGATCCGATGCCCAGACCACATGGCTATCGCGGCTCCAGGAAAATAATGATAGTACAGCCCCTTTAAAGTAGAATTTGTAATAAAAACAACCCACTGTGGCAGTTATTAAGCTGTTAACTGTTATAGTGGTTAGTGACGTTGACTGCGGGGACGTAGCGCCTGGGTTTGAATCCCGAAGAACAGATTGATGTTAGTGTTGTAATCCTTCCTTCTTCCCTTTGTAATAACTCGTGCGATACATTGTGTGATGCACAGAGTTTATACATACTCTCATATAAAAAAAAAACTGTGGCAGTTAAATACGAATGAAAATCTTCAATTGAACCGAAGCTGACAGTTGTGCAATACATATCTGACACATCTACCGACGATAGCGTTTTTGATCCAATTTGCAATAAACGTGCACTCTTGTTTTTAAGTAGCAACGAACAGTTGATAGGAATTGGTTTATTTCGAAATTAAATTTAAATTATTATATGTATGTACTCATTGAAAGAATTTTCACTGTGCACAGATTTATATTTTCTTTGTAACAAAAATGAATTATTTTTCTTTTATAAATTGTAACATGAAATTTATTAATACTTTTTTGCAAGATTTTTTTGGAAAATATTTAGAGAATATTTATCTTACGCGGTCTCAAATTAACCCAAATTAACAATACGTCGCATATATTTTTTCACGACTATTTTTGAGTTAAAAAAGTGTTGGGTGTATAATTTTCAGAATTTTTTTTCATACTTTATATATTTGACCGTTTAAAAAATATGTGGGTGTATAGAATTGAAATTCTGGTCTTTAACAAGACTTAAATTTCTTTCCATTCAGTTAATTTCAATTTAATTTTGAAAAGATCTGCTGTGCGTATCTCGCAAATCTGAAATATAATGCCCTTCTAATAAAGGTTGGATGAATTATGCAGTAATCACACTTCGCTAGCGTGACATGGTTTCAAACCTAGTAATGTTGAAGATATTCCGCATAGAGGAGGCCGAAGCACGTGAAAAATATATCGAGTTTCATAATTCCTCTAGTCGGTGCGAAAAATAGAAGATTGGTGACAGCTGTGTGTGTGTGTGTCGTCCTTGTCATTTGACCATGGTCCAAAATTAAGTGGTGTGACACCAAGAGCCGTCGTGTTGCTTTTTTTACGACTCTAATATAATTTCCTCTCTGACATACCATGGTTTTTGGGGGGTCAATTTTATGATTCTTCTACTCATTAGTATTCTTGAATTAATTACTGTGACAATTAATCTTCAATTAAGAAGAAACAGATTTTATTTTGTTTTATAAAGTCAGTTTCGTCTTAATCGATCCGCCAGTTGGGAGTACTGCGTCATTGAGTGAACACGTGCAATTGCATTCTGCCGGTAAAATGTCTTATCAACATCAAGTTACTTGAGAAACTTCAGAAATTAGCCATGAAAACATTTCAAATACTAACAGAGGCTTAGGGAAATGAAACTTTGGCGTGTGCAACAAGTGATTGAAATACATAAGCGGTTTACAGAGAACGGGTCAGTGACCAACGATGATGAACCTGCTGGCGCCCAGTGTCAGCAATTACAGACCAAAATATTGCCAAAATTCGTGATATGAATGATTTTCCCCTCACATCAGTGGTCAAACATTTAATAAACATTACTAAAGTAAAGTACCTAAGAGATTTCGTGTAAAAATTAAGGAAAAAGGCTAGAATATGGGAGTGATAAATAACTGTTTCACCAAAACAAATTACCGGTGAAGCAGTTTGTGACCAGCAAAACATTACTCTGATTAGGTATCCTCTTTATTCACATAATTTTGCCTCATGCGATTTTTTTGTTATTTCCTACGGTTAAATATTGCTTAAAAGGAACCTATTTCTCGTCAGTTTATGAGGTTCAGGAAAAAATGAAGAATTTCCTGAAGTGAAGTCTTCCAAAAACCTCGTTGTAGAACTGTTGCCAGAAATGATATCACCAAATGCATGTGAATACTGAGGGGAACTACTTTGATGGTGATAATATCACCGAGAACTGATTCTGTAAGTACAAGGACTTATTCGACCAGTCCAGTTTTGTGGGTGTCAAACCTCGTATGTACGTGAAGTCACTTTTTCATTAGTAATTACACATATAACTATTTTATTCCTTTCAATTACACCATTTTTATCAAGCCATTCTGCATAATTTTGCTTGGTTCATGTGTGGCTTGTTTTTAATTCTTTTAAGAGCAGTCAGTAGGGTAAGAAACATGAAATGATCGATTTTGAGTGTTTGGTATTTCTGAATTCTGTATTTCATTACCTTTCTAGGGATATAACATATATGCCATATTTTCAATTAGAAGTATGGCAAAATAACTTAAAAATCATCAACAGTTGAACCACGCCCTCTTTTGACAGATATTTGCCCTTTAAATATCCTTAAACAACTGCAAAGCCTTCTTTTTGTTTATTCAAACGCAATTAACTTTAGATGACAGTTGACTGATCGATTAATTGTATTAGTTTGCCGGCGGGATTTCTAGTTACAACATGTCTCCAAGCGTTTTAAACTAGTATTTAGAAAATGTTCACTTTGACAAGGTATGTTTTTTTTCTTCAAAACTACTGTTTTCATAATTTATATTTTTAAAATTGTGTTTAAAAAATAATTTTTTTCTAAATTTACTGTATGTGAGTAAATGCACTGCAAGTTTACATTACATATTCCTTATGCATTCTTGTGCATACTAAAGTGATATTTAAAAAACCCATTTAGCTAAGAGCACAAGAGTCAAAAAGTGGCACATTTGAATAAATTTAGTGACGATAAATAAAAGTTTGTTTAAAAAAAATTAAAAATATCACTTTAGTATGGATATAAATGTGTCTTTACTGCACAGACCAGTTTTTAAACTCAAATATTCAGAAGTTTCTGAATGAATTATACATACAAAAATTTAGATGTCTATTACCATTTTTCGTTGCAAGAAGCTGGTTAAATACTTAACAATACATAAATATCATGTTTAAAAATATAAAAACAGTTTTACTTTGGCTGTTTAAAAAATCATGTGTCCAGTTTAGAGAAACTTTTGAAATTTAAATGTTTTAGAAACTTACGTTTGCATGTGAACACACAAAACACTGATTGAAACTTTCGAAATGACGTAAAATTATGTTTTTTCAAATGCACAACAAAACCATATAGATAATTATTTCACATTATATTTATGATAATTAAATGTCAACTTTGATATTTGGATATTTGTAACGTATAACAGTCACAAATTCTTCAAAAAATTATACAGATTTTGAGAAATTAGATGTATATTTTACAAAATATCTCGTTAAACAAAATCTGAAAAATGACATGTATGTATTTTCTGAGTATTTAAAAAGTTTTTTGATTCCTATTTTACTTAAAATAAATTGACATGATGCTAATGCTGAATAAATGGGGCTAATACATGTTGTAATTTATAACTTTTATGATAAAGTGACATTTTATGTTAAAAATTCATTTTTGCAAAATTTTGTTTATCAAAATGTATGTACTTTTTTCTCAAAGTAATGGAAGGATATTCATAAAATTTCAATGAAACCTAACTGATATGTAACTATGTATTCTGAAGTGAGCCTTTATAAATTTTCCCCAAATTTTTTAACATACAGCATTTATCGTAGGAAAAAAGAAGAAAATTTCCAAGAAATTCATTGTAATACATTATGTTGGATGGTTTTGAAAAAACTTAACAATATATTTGAAATATCTCACTTCAGTATAAATACATAATCACATATTTCCAAATCCTTACTTTTAAATATTAATACATTATTACAAGGCATTCAAGATGTTTAATTCTCACTTTTGATGTTTGTATCACTGATAAAACTTCTTCAAAAATTGATAAAGTTTATGAGAAAATTAATGTAAATATTACAAAACATCTCGTTAAACGAAAACTGAAAAATGCTATGTATTTATTTTCTAGGCAATATTAGTAAAATAGGAAACAAAAAGTCTTAAAATAAATGAAGGATAAGCTAATGTGTAATAAAATGGGACAAATACATGTTGTAATTCAAAATTTTTTGTGATGAAGTGACATTTCATATTAAAAATGCATATATCTTTAAACGGTGTTTTTAAAAATGCGTGTTCCTTTTTCTCAGAACCTTTTCAACGGAAGCACTTGCATTATTCACTGAATATTACTGATATGCATCTATATAAACTGAGGTGGGCTTTTATTAAACTTCCTAAAATATTTTTGTAAAAATCAGTTATCGTGAAAAAAATGCCAATTTTCAAAACATTCATAGTATTACTTTTGCGATGCATGTTTTTGAAAAAAAAAATCTAAACAATATATTTGAAAAAACTCCAGTATAAATAAAAAAAGGCCAATTAATATACAGACAAAATTTGAAATTTTCATTTTAACAGTTTCTGAGAAAAAGGTACATAAAATAGCTCAATTTAACGTTAACGGTATAAGGGATAGCGACTACTCTTAACCACTGGCATTGTACAGGACTACAATTAAGAATATTTATATTTGGAATACAATAATTTGAGAAGAAAGTTTTTATTAACGTACGTAATATACATACACATCAATGCTCATTACTTTTAAATGCGTTTGAAATGGTTGCCACTAAGTTCAACACTGGTACTGAGTGGTACAGGTCCGTCTTAAATTGAGAGCTGAAAATTGCTAGTATCAAGAATGGCAGACATGCGCATGGTGCCACAAGGTGGAAAACAGAGGGGAAGTTACAACTGATACATAAATGTCTTTCTACAAACATAACCTTAGAAAAGGGTATTTTTTATCAGAAGAAAGTGTTTTAAATAAAGTTATTTTAATTGTCGATTTTTTTTTTCAAAAAAAAAATGTGATTAAAATTATGAACTTTATTTGATTTTTTGTAAACACTGTTTTGCTTTATTTCAAATACTACATACTTTCATATACATTTGTTGTCATTTACGTAACTTTGGAATTGTAACGATCATATTGAAGGCTATAGACATCATGTAAATTGCTTTTGTGCCAATGCAGTGCTTAAAAAGTGCAAATAGATTATAAATAATCTACACAAATTAGAAAATCTAAATAAACCCACGTAAATAAACAAGTGGTAGCCTAGAAATCGTGGGTCAGATAAAAAGTTTGTGTTGGTCAGTTTGTGACCCACGGGTCATAGGTTCGCCCTCACTGACGTAGGATGAAAGCTCTTTAAGCGGGCCAAATGCCCAGTGACGTCAAACTAATTTGAAACGTGGTAGATTATTTGCTACAGTTGTTTACTCAACATTCTTTTTAAACTTTACACGGTAAATTCACCCTTTAGTGGATGCGATGTAAGTTGAACCAAGTGAGGTTTGTTGAAATACTCTCGTTAACTTCATGATGGTGATTAAGCAGATTATTATAGTCTAAAAGAAATAGATATTAATTACCAAATTATTCACATTTGTGATTTTTCGTGTCTACCTTATGTGTTGCCTATTAATTGGAGGTTTCAAATCAATAATTTGATTATCAATTGTTCTACCTTTTTGTCACGATTTTAAAGGAAGCTTGGGGTATATTTCATCATATATTATATATTAATTAAAGTTCAGGCAAAGACTTCTTTAGCTACACATATATTTCACCAAAAATAACTATCGTAGAATTTATTTCTATAAACTATTTCTTTTCTTTTCTAAAAATATCCACTATTTGTGCTCGATTTTTAGAAATGTTGTGTGATTGATTGCTCATTAAAGTGGCATTCTGAAAAAATACACAACAATTATTGGCGACAGACATAGTATTTTAAATAGAGAGTCAAATGACAAGATAATCCACACATTACCTTTTGATTCACGCCAAGTGATGTGTAACAGGAAGTTGGGGAAGTGCGCGCTATTTAATTTGATGAATCAGCGCGGTCAGTGGTGTCTATTCGCTACCCTCGCAGTGAAGTTTTGTTTTTTTCTCCTTCATTAAAGAGGGGCTCCGCCCCCCTTACGGCCTAGACCATGGGATCTTTTTTTGGTTTGCTTTCTCACTTAAGGATCAGAGAAAAAGCTAAGTCCTTTAGCTGGATCTTGTAAAGATATATCCACTTGGGGTCTGACTCTAGTAGCCATCAAGTCACCAGCATTTTTATACTGTTAAATTTAGCATTTCAAAATGTTCGCATTCAAAAATTCAGTTTCGTTTGCGCTTGATTCTAAATCCACTTCTCACATACCAGCAAGTCTTATTAGACTTCACCAAGTATAAACTTGGGATCTTTACGCTCAATTTTCAAAGTCTGAGGGCTCACCAAACAGGTTTCAACGTTATTTCACAAAATTGTTCGTTACTCATGTTGGCAGAGACGTGGTTAGATAATGACGAACGTGTTTCGATACCTAACTTCGATTGCTGCGTACAATTTAAAACACCGGCCACAGAGCAGCTTGTGTTGCGATCTATCGCAAACAGAACAACTCACATGTTGTGGCTCCTCATATGGATATTACTTATCGTCAACCAAGTGGACTGGGTATTGTTACTCAAGATATTGGGGACATATGTGCGGCAGAATGCCTATTTGAAAATGGATAAACAGTGATTTCGGTGGTCGTATACATTTCTCCGAATCAAACGGTTCAAAAAATTAAAGCTTTCCTGCATTTTTTACTTTTACTATATACCGAAGGTGGTTCTGCTTTTTAAAAAAAAACTATCACTCTCTTCGAATGATTTTGAGTGGTGATTTTAAAGTTAACTTCAGTTTGCTAGAAACGAGCCACTCATAGCTGTTTTGAATAATGAACTCAAGCACCGCTATTTTTCACAACGATTTTTAAATATTTTGGAAACACAAGTATATGTGTCATATTTTAGTTATCATAAATTGTCATTACCGCTCTTCCACAAATTGAACAAGAATAATTATTTTTGATAAAAAATTGCATCACTCCTTGTGTTAATTAAATAAAATTTTCATTAAAGATATAATTATTCCATAGAAAATTATTTCCAATTATACTCGATTCATTTTTTTCAGGATTTAAGTTGCTATTGCGAATTTACCACAATAACCTGTCAGATGTTACACATCGTATGCAACTACTGTAAGGCTCGTTTTTTATTTAATAAGTATTTTTAATGAAATATTTGACACCAGATGATGACTCCTCAGGGGGCTCGCCTTCTTTAGGTGAGTACGGGTGTCACAATCCCGAGGTGCCCTAGTGATCTTTTCCTTTTCCCACGGGGTTTACTGTCTTTGGTAAACACGGACTTCACGAACCCGGGGTACCCTAGTGATTCTTCTCTATTTTCGACCCTCTTTCTTGTCATTCAATTCATTCTTTCTTTCTCTCTTCCCGTCTAGACCACAGATATTAAAACAAATGTTTGGCGCAGTATAGCCGAAATCGGCTCTTGCGCCAATAAACCGCAAAATCACTTACTCATTCACTTGACACCAGATGAAATTTTAGAGCTGATAAGTCGCGATGATTCTGATTTGAGTTCTGTTTTAGGAATGAGAAGTGCTCTGCCTTATTAACTGTACAATATACAGACGGCAAGGATTTCAGCGCTTTACAACTACTAGAAATGGTTTGAAAGCATTTCACAAAAATTAAAATGTTATTTTAATAATACTAAATTGTACCCCCCTAAATCGCCAATAAAACTTAAATTTCATGTTGAATTTATGAATTGTATGTATTCTGTGATTTAAGACTAAGATTAAATTATTTACTTCAACCTTCCTTAACCCTCTGAGTGTGTTCGTCATTGTCCTGAAAAATCATTCCGAAAGCGTTTGCTTCTCTTTTGCGAATTCCTTCGAAATTGCAACACATTTAATTGTTTTCCTCCTTTAAAATTCGCGGGAGGTCTACAGGGGAAGATTTTATTACTCAGTTCGGCCTCTTTGTTACTTTAAAACCGGGAGAAACCTGTGTGATTTGCCTTGTGCGAATTTTGGGTGGAAAAAGTGGGGTCCACGTGGTTGTTTGATCGGTTAAGTCACAATAAAAGTGAAGAATTAAAACTCGAAAGAAAGAAAGAAACTTGTTACAAAAGTTGAAAAATACTTGTTTATTTTAAACAAAACAAAATTTAAAAAAATAATTTAATAAAAATAAACTATTTTTGACTAAAGATTTGAGCCAGGAAAAAGCAGGTTGTATTTATAATGGAATATGAGACTAAAAAAACACAATCACATCTGAATATTTTTTTTAAAGTAATTATGTAAAAAAGAGTAAAAGTGACCATCTCTCTCTCTTTTTTAAAAAAAAAATTAGAGAATACATGGAATATCGTTAAATACGACGATTATGTTTATGAAATAAAATCTATCTTCCTCTATTCAATTATGTTTTAAATTTAAAGTAACATAAATAGGGATTTTAATACTTTTAATTTAAACATGTTTTAATCCTATAAGTGATGTTTTTATATTAAACGAATTTTTCGGGAAAAATCCAAATTTTATTTCATAGTCAAAGAACTTGTACGAAGCAAAAATACCTTCTTTATATCGGCATTTGTGACGGGGCAAAAAGCAAATTTAGTCAAATTTTTATTTTATTTTAATGGGAATATATTTTCCCTCAAATTATGAAAGTATTTCTAACCATTTTCTATTCAAATTTAATTTTATATTTTTGGGTTTCTTTAGTGTTACACGGAAAATTCATCGATAAATACATCTTTCACACAATTCAGTCATTACAAACTCTATTGAGAGAAAAACTTCTCCCAATCAATTGTGTCTTTCAAAACAGTACACTTAAAACAATTTTGTTCAGTCAAGCTAACCGACAATTCCGCATTGTATTCATATCAAATTTTTTTTAAAAAAATAATATTTGGAAATGTATTCTTAATTCAATTTTTTGAGTATTAAAAAAAATAATGCCTGCTGTGGAGAAGACAATGAGATGTGATGTATGGTTTTGAAAGAATGTTTTCGTACATGTAGAGTATTTTTGAAAATTTAAATATCACCAAAGCTGATCATATGATTGTAAATGGGTCGTATTTTAAAGGGAGAGCTGCGGAGTATCAAAATAAAACATTTTACTTTTAAATAGCCAAATAGTTTTTATTCAATATCCTCTTCGTAAAATTGCTTACAACTTTTATTCAAATTGTAAAGAAACTAAAATAAAAATGTCTGACTTACTGCAGTCAAAAATATTCATAATATGTGAAAATACTCTATTCCTCCACTTATTTAAGTACAAGCTGTAGCCTAAAGCAAATTTTATTTTTATAAACGAGGCACAAAAAATTTCAGTTATAAAAAAATGTTTTTCATTTTAGAATATATAAATCGTACATGGTTTGTAAGACCATTTCTAAAATCCTAAGAGCTTTTAGAGGAGCAAAAACATATAATTTTGGGTAGTTCAAAATTTTAATATAATACACAAATATATATGTTATTAAGCAAATACGTTTGAAAAGAAAAAAGTAATTTATTTAAATCTTGTATTTCATGAACAAAATAAATCAAAGTTTCTCCTGAAGTAAACATAATTAAAAGAAAAATGTTCAATTTACAATGGATAGCATATAAACGTTTCTGTTAGAGGTATCCCCGAAGTGACGCAATCCTATTTGGTGAAAAATAAAACTTATTACTGGAATCATACAATTCCCTAATGAATGGGTGAGTCCGAATTTTTTTCTTCATGTAAACTGTTTGGACGGAAATGGCTAAATAGGAACATTTAATAATTTGCATAAATTAAAATTAACCGTTATAGTTTATACATTTTTTTAAGATTACAAAAGGTGTATTTCGGATGCACAAGTTTTAATAGGAGTACGGTTTACGAAAAGTAATGCAAATATATCTTAATGACTATGGTTGGTTTCCTTAAATATTGTGAAACACAACAAAGTATATTGGAAATCAATTCCCAAATTCGTGGTAGCAAAAATGTATGAAAAAATTACGAGACATATTTTTGTACTTGTAAGTATTATAATTTTTCCTGAAAACTGCAATTTCTAGTGGTGGCACCCGTCAAAACTGAGGGGCCCTCACTTTTTACCCAGCTCGCTCCTGCCTAAGCTGGCTCTGCCCTAGCAAGTGAAAATGCCGTCTGCTGCTTATCAAGATTATGGCATTGCCGACCGCATCATGTATTTTAGATGTTCGTTTTTTCTTCTACGTCAATCTGTCAAAATCTGAATTTAAAATTATATGAAATTCTTAACATACGCAACAATGTCCTTTATAATTTTTTTAATAGTACATGAATGCGTCTTCAAACATTACATTACATTTATATTGTCTATTTAATTAATATTAAGTACAACTTAACTTACAGATTTTCTGAATTTTAAAATAAATATTTCAATAACTCTTGTAGATATGATCATAATATTTCACTCATGTGTTTTAGCTTCTCAGTATTGCTTCTACTTAAAAATTTATTGTATATTCATCAAATTTTTCAGCATATTTTTTGCTCTTAACATACAGTTTTAACCGAATTGTATGAAATTTACGAAATGTATTAAAATGCTTAAGATTCTATACGTTAAAACTTAAATTTAATATTTTAATCGAAAAATTCTTAGTCCTTATGGTAAATAATTTTTAACTGCGTATGTGCGCTATACATAAATATTTTTTCCCGAAAACTCAAATGCAATTTCTAGTATAAAATTCCTAGTTTTGTATGAAAATCTGGATATTTTTTGAATGTTAATTACAGTAGATATCCAGATCTTAATTACGTGTTCTTCAGTAAGCTTTTAAAAAAAAGTTTTAGAAATTTTGCATGAATAAATATTTTTTTAAAAATAAATTTAAAATTGATCTTTATATTTATTTACATGCGTAAATGCCAACTGTAAATGTATCCGGATATTTTTAATTACTATTTATTAAAATATTCAAATTAAAAATATGAATTTGTGGAAAAACTCCTTCATTCATGTTCCCTCTGAAGTAAACTGAAATTCAAGCATTTTTTTTTAAAAAATTCAAATGTAATTTGCTGTATCTTAGTAATACGTAAAATGCCGCAACCGCTTTAAAATTTATAAAAAATTAAGGGATTTGGATTAGTTTTTTTGTTGTTATTTGTATCAAAGCGTAAGGATTTTTTTTAGAAATAATTTAATGCAAAATATTAAAAATTATTCGTTTTTAGTACTAGGAAAGTTTAAAAGGTTTTAAATTTCGAAGCGTTTGGTTTATTATTAATTTTTTTTTGATACGTTATAATCAAATAATCATGTTTTAAAAACTGAAAGCATTGGTTAAGAGAAGAAAAATGAAGCAAAAGATAATATAGTTCTAGGTATTATATAGAGAGATATATATTTTAAAATCTTAATTTTCCGTTTGATCATTTTAAGGTGAAGAAAATAATGCGATTTAATCAAGCAAAGAGAATATACTTAAAAAGTAATTTGTCCAACTATATAAATAGCAGATTACCATCCCAGCATGTTAAAACTTCAAATTAATAGAAAATCAAAAGTGAGTTATATAATATTTTATTTAAAAAACCTTTTTTTTAAAAAAAAACTTGGAAAAAAAGTTTAAATTGCGAAAAATGCAAAAAGAATTTATTTAATTCAAACGCAATAATATCTCAAATCAAGCTAAAATACAAACATTAACTTATAGTTCGTTCGCTAATGGAACTAAAGAAATTCTTCCCAGTTTTTTTTACGATTCCTCGAGGGTCAAAACACGGGGTTCCCTGTGAGTCATAAAACTTCTTGTCAGTGTCCATTGTGTCGTCTCAACCTTCCCTAATTATCTTTCATGATGCCAAACCATTAAAGAGGGGAAAGCATTTCAGAAAAACACGGCCTACACGCTTTTGAAGCATTCTCTTGAAGTCAGAAAAAGACATGTGGTGCGTTTTCGAAGTATCTCTAGACGTGCGGAAAAAGACGTCCTAACCACTTAGATGGTTAATACTGAAAAAAACTCTGATTTAGTTCCTGATGTATCACATGTGATACATCCCCCTCCCACTCCAACCTTCTATAAATTAAACAAAATTTATTGCACTTTTTTACATTAGTGATCAAAACAAATATTTAAGTACGTTTTACAAAATATCAAGCTTTAAATTTGTCTCGTTGAGGAGGTTATACATAATTCTCAACAATTTTAAATGATGTGAATCTACTTGTTGAATCACAGCTAATGCAATTGCAAGTTTTTCCTCCTTTTAAATCTATCTTCAATAGACTTACCCTACGTTCGATGCCTTCCACATCAAAACCAATGTTGAGTCTGGTTTCTGATTTGCGATGGCGGGAGGTTTGCCTGGGGATGAAGGGATGAGGGCGTCACATGCGTTTGGTGAGACGAGGACGTAACTTGGGCCTTGGAAGCCGAAGGCGTAGACTGTCATTGATTAAGCGAGGTCGTCGCTTCGGCTTGGATGTTTGTTTGGATCGGGAGGTTGGCTCTGGCTTTTGCAGCAACCTGCATTTCATTCTTCTTCTTTGCTCTTTCCTCCCAATAGTTGACCTTTGGTGGAGGTGGGGGCTTGTTTAATGGATTTCGAGGGCAACCTGTATAGTTGGCCGGGTGTTTTCCCTGACAGTGGCAGCATGTAGGCTCATCTTTTCGTTTTCTTGCAGTCCCGGGTTAAGTGGGGTTTTCCACATTTTACACACATGGGATTTCTTGAGCAGAACTTGAAACTGTGAAAACATCCCTGGCAGCGGTAGCATTGTGCCGGGCCAAATTTTCTCCTCATTGTTTCGACTACTCTTTTCATGCTGCAGAGTTCTTTTAAATTGTATATGTTCTTATTATCTGCGTTCTTTGTCAAGAAGACCGCAAATATGGGCATAGGCTGGCTGGTTTTCCTATTAATAAGGACTTTGCATCCCTTAGGGTGAATGCCTAATTCTTCTAAGTTTTCTATAACTTCTTCAACTGGCATGTCAGCTGGCATTCCTCTTATGAACACTTTGTACTCTTGTTCGGCTGGGAACTGGAAAGTGAAGGCCTCCAGTTTTTCTTCCTCATTGAGCGCTCCTTTCTGGTAGTAGGTTGCAGGAGTTTCCGGGTAGAGCTTCATGCTCTTACCTATTGATCGGGCCGTTATCTTTTGCTTGGTCAGCTCCTGGATTTTTTTGAGCAGTTGGGCCGGTTGGGCAACGTTATCTATGGTGATGGGTGGAGGTGGTCGCACTTTCTGCACCTGAGTCGAGCTTTTACTAGGGATTTCCATTTGATCTTCTGGAGTATTGCCTTGTTGGTCCTTAGGCGGGTCATCAACTGTAAGGACTTGGTATTGATTCCAATCTGTCCTTGGGTTTTTTTTGCAGAGGAAGTATCCTTTGCAGGCGAGAGAGGCCTGTTTTTTTTTTGTTTTTTGTTCGCCACTGGAACAAACTCGGCGATCTCCTTGTCCATGAGGTATCCCCATTGTTTGAGGAGATCATCATGTGTTTCTCGTCCCGCATCCATTTCCGTCTTCTTGAGGGAGACGTAGAGCGAACGGGTTTCTTCTTGCATCGTGTAGGCGGTAAAACTGTACTGGTTCTTCTCGGTGGAAGTTTGAAAGTCATATGTATCAATTCCTTGAATGATGTTATCTATTAATACACAAAAGTCAATGCACTCTGGGGCATTGTGCACCTTGGAGAAATTTATTTTGATTTCATGAAGCCGGGGTGGAGGGGGGGGGCTGGAGCCGGACTACAAGCATCCAAGTGGCGAGTGGCAAGTGGCGTTTGGAAATTACGGAGTTCCTATCCCTGTAGGGATGTACCTCCTCATCAGAATTTTTAAAATTAATTACTTAAAGTGGATTTACATAAAATTTAACAGAGAGATATGAAATGAAAATAAAAAGAAACAATTAAAGGGGCAATAGCGTAAAGCCTGCTAAGAAAAACAGCGGGCGGACGAAGTCCGCCCACCATGGAACAGAGTACCCAATCTGCGGAGTCCACTGGTGGGCGTGATAGCAAAGGCACTCTCGGAGATTGGTCGAGCGGCCGGTACAAGGGGAGATTCAAACAGCTGTCGCTGTGAGAATTTCTGAGAATGAAAAGCTATTATGGAGAGAATTAAAGGATTTAAAAATTTTAAATTTATTTTTAAAACTTTCTATGGTACCTACTTGCACAAATGCCAAAAAACAACCTCATGTTGAATGAAATGCGAACGGGCAATGGGTCAGCTCGCGATAAGGAAAAATGAAAAAGGGAATGAAGTCATTTACAAAATAAGAGAGCTAAAAAACATAGGTCCAGCCGAAAAGAGTACCGGGTTTCCCGAGAAAATTCAGTGGAGCCGATAACAATTTTTTTTTGACTGGGGAGAAGGTAAAAACAAAAGCTAAAACTAGAGGGTCCCGTGCTACCATTTGGTGGCCGGGATAGAAGGTAGAGAGTGAACTGAGCGCAAAATGGCATCCAAGAGGTTACCTTCCCGGTTCCTGACCGCGCTAGTTCATGCTGCAGAAAAGAATTAAACCGTGACTCCCTGCACGGCGCTAGGAAGTTACTTGAGAAAAGAGGGGAGTAACGCTAAAACGTAAAATTAAAAATGGCTAGTTAAAGAAGCTTAAAAAGTCCCAACGCAATTTAGAGTAAATTTAGACCCAAAGCCTTTTGGCGAAGGGAAAATTTACAAATTGCTGATCGAGGATGGCTCTTGGTCTTTTAAGTGAGGAAGAAACAGCCTGGTCGTAGGCTGGCTGATTTTGAATAAGTTCGTTGGGAACTTGAGGGATTTTATTGAAAAATCTTTTAGAGATGAGTGGCATATATGGAAGAGTAGGTTTTATGTTTAAATCGCGGTAAATGACTTCATTTCTGATGAACCAGGGAGCACAGACTATTTGTCTCAAAATTGAGTTGGTGAGCCTGTGCAACTTTATAATGTGGCACATGCCAGCGGTCGCCCAAATGGGAGAGCCGTAGAGCATGACCGGGCGAATGATGGAGTTAAAGAGCAAAACCTTGTGCCTGATCGCTAGTTTGCTCTTTTTAGAGACAAGATTTTTAAGCATAAAATGAATAGTGTTCGCTTTTTGGCGAGTCGGTTCGATATGATGGGCGAAAGTTAATTTTGCGTCTAGAAATAACCCTAGGTATTTCTAAACATTTACCCAGGGGACGGGTTGGCCGAAAATGGTGACTGGGGTTAATCCCACTGGTAATTGTCTTCTTCTCGTGAACATGAGGCAGGCACTTTTGGAGGCGTTAACTTTAATTTTCCAGTCCGTGAGCCAGAGCTCTAGCAAAGTGACGTATTGTTGAAGATTAGAGATCCCCTCGGAAAATCACTTATCTTGTGAGATAATGGCAGTATCGTCAGCATACATTGCTAAATGGACGAGGTTAGCTTGCGGGATATCATTTACATACAAGTTGAAGAGGAGCGGCGAGATCAGTGCCCCTTGCGGGATGCCACTTCTGATTGGTCGAGGGGAGGAGAGAATTTTGTCAACTCTCACTCTGAATGAGCGCGCGGAGAGAAAGTTATGAATGACCTTGATCAGGGGAGCCGGAAATGAAGTCGTATGAGCTTGATTATTAAGCCATCATGCCAAATTTTGTCAAAGGCTTTGGCTACGTCCAGAAAAAGTATACCCGTGGCCTCATACTTGCCGAAGCCACTATGAATCAACTCCGTTACTCTGAGCAGTTGGTGAACTGTCGAGCATTTGGGTCGAAAACCGCACTGCTGAGGTATCAATAAATTAGCAGCAGCGCAGTGTTGATTCAGGCGTCGGAGAAGTATAAATTCATATACTTTGCTCAGACTACTTAAGAGACTGATGGGACGGTAATTTTGAGGAAGGTCAGGATTTTTATCCGTTTCAGGATAGGAATGACCACGGCAGTTTTCCAGGTGTTGGGGAAGTAATTGAGCTTGAGAAGACAATTACATAGGAACGTAATGAATAAAAGAAATTTAATGGGTAGATTTTTAAGCATACGATTCGAAATCTGATCAAGGCCAGGGGATTTTTTCAACTTCAACTTGTTGATGAAAATTAATATCTCCGTGGGCGTGGTTTGGTCGATTACTTGGGAATGATGGGTACAAAGGAAGTTCTCTACCTCTGTGTGTGAGCGTTGGACGAGGTCGTCATTTCCAACGTCGTGGTTTAGTTCGAACTGGGTTTGCAAGCTATCTGCTAACACTTCCGCCTTTTCAATAGGAGTGATAGCTGTACTGCCTAATGCCCCCCAAGGGGGGAATGGCTTGAAAAGGTTTACGTAAGAGGGAGGATTTCCTCCAAAGAGTGTTGTCTAGAGGCGAAAACTCCTCAATGTGTTTTTCCCACTGTGAGCGGGAATGGTGTTGAATGTCCTTTGCTATCTCACGACTGAGGCTACGGAAATCAGAGTATGAATCAGGCACCTATTTCTTTGCCAAATTTTCCACAGCCGATTTCGCTGACGAATTTTGATTTTAATTTCAGGGCAGAGAAACTTCGGAGGATTGTTAAATTTTGGCTTTGAAGCCTCAGCAAAAGCTTCGGAAAATTTTTGATTGAGTTGGCAGATGGCCAACTCCATATTTTCTTTGCTGGTGAGGTCAATAGAGTGGAGGGGTTTATTACTTAAAACATACTTGAAAATGTTCCAATTAGTAATTAACTGCTCTGGGATTTTAATAATGGAGGTATTTAAATTTAGTTCTAAGTTAATGGTGTAGTGATCAGAGCTGAGATCGTTAAAAACTCTGATACTATAATTAAAGGGGATGTGTTTAAACACAGCCAGGTCGATGATAGAGCCGCGATGTCCCGGTTGGGAACATGCGTGATGGTTTGGGGGGCGACAATTTTCGCTCCCCGAAGGTTGCGGGTTAGATTTTGCAGTTGTTGCCCATATCTGGTCGACCTGGCACTGTGCCAGCTCGTGTGAGCTGCGTTAAAATCACCAGCAATGATTAAATTATTTCCAGAATTAAAAACTTTTTTAAAATCCTCCGAAGGGAAATTAAGGCGTATATACGCTCTGATGTACGCCGAAATGATATTAATGGGTGGGAAATTATTAATTTTGATTTGCACCGCAGTGGCGTCCATTCCTTGCATAGCGGGAAGAGGGACACTGTGGTGAACGATCTCGTTTTTACAATAAATAGCGGTGCCGCCTTGTGGTCTGAGATGAAACATGCTGACTCTATCGTCTTTGTAAAGACGATAGTTAGCGATCTGGGGGTTGATACCTGCTCGAGCCAGGTTTCCTGGACTAAAAACAAATCAAGGTTTTGCTCATGGACAAAATCACGTGCTTCATGGATTTTGTTACGAATGAATTTGCGTTCCACAAACCAATTCGTAGTGAATGCTGCACGTGGACTGGGAAAGTTAGGCCGGGGAGGAACGAAGCCTGCAATAGGCTTCGAAAATTACGTAAGACTTGTCTACATCCGCAGATGCCTCGCGGAATGCAGGTAAGGATTCCGTGAACGCCCTGCAGAAAACCTGCTTGTCGATACATCGCGTATCTTCAATAAGGACAGGCAGGTCCTTAAGAAGGCCAGCATTTATGCTGGCATCTTTGCGAGGGGCCGGCGTACGGGAGGATGCACTAGTGGGGAGTGGGGTGGGGTGCTCCTGTGTTTTTGGTATTTTATTTTGAACTACACTGTTGTAGTTCAGGTTGGGGCTGACCCGTCGCGCGTTCGAGACGTCCGGACGACAAGCCTCCATGCTTTCTTCCGAATCCGATGATGAGCTCATGTCGGTAGACGGGCTGCGGGAGGGGACTTGCCCCGTCCAGGGTGGAAACAGGTAGCAGTGAAGAACCACTGGTTGAAAGTCTGCGGCAGGTAGTCTCCGTCGATGCGTCCTTTTAGGGCAGCTAAGAACTGGATTGCGTCTGAATACAGCAGTATCAAAGCTAAGCTGCGAGAGCAAAATAAATAATTCGAACAAACACTGGAACAACTCGAGAGAGAATCTAAAAACTTGGTAAAACTCCGAATGAAAAACTCGAGGGTGATAGTTTAGAGGAGTAGGTGCGCGAATGCGAGTTGCCTGAAAATGCAGGGGTTTTGAAGTGCTTTGAGAGAAACGGCGCCGACCAATCGGGTTGCAGCCTCTCGTGGGTGGGAGGGGCTTCTGGGTGGAAATTGGAAGTATGAAGTTTTTAGTTTTAGCAGAGGATGTGTTTCTGGGTCTATTTATGAGAGGGTTTAGAGGATATTTTTCTATTCTTGGGATTGCTCTATTTTCGTGGGTGTCGATGTTAGTAAAGAATTTGATGGCGATCTTTTGATCACCTCTCTGAGGGTTTTAAGGTTTAGAGCTAACCTGATATCATCGTTTCGGATGTACCAGTCAGCTTTGTGATGGTACGGATAATTAAGTTTTGAGCTCTTTCGATGATGTTTATATTCAAGTAGGTTGCATGACCTCAGATTGGGCAGGCGTAGATGAGGGTGGGTCTTAGGAATTGGGTATAAATAAGCATTTTGTTTCTGAGAGATAAAAAGGATTTCCGGGAAATTAGCGGGTAGATTTTAGCCACGGAAATTCTGAAATTTTTACGTAATCGTGTGATTTGTTGTTTGAAAGTGAATCTTTTATCTAGAATGACACCAAGGTATTTGGTGTTTTGAGACCATGGTATGTGGGTGTTATGTAAAAACAAATCTGGTGGTTTATTTTTAATGTGACGAGAAAAGAAGACGGCCTCCGTTTTGCTTACATTAAGGGCAATTTTCCAGGTGGAGAACCAATAAGCTGCTAATTTGAAAGTACAAACAGGCACTTCAATTTTATTTATTTGTATAGATTTCATAATTGTAAATGGTTTTCTTTGTGTCTGCATAGTTTTTTTGGAGTCACTCTTGTATTCTTTAGAGTTGAGTTATTTTTTTATTCTTTGAATATATTAAACATAATTTATATTTAGGAACACATCAAATATTTGATTCAAAAATCCTTGCTATCATCGAACTTAACTTTTCACTGAATTTAGCATTTGATTTGAATAGATCAATTGACACAATTCCATGGATTTATTTATTTTTCTTGTTTGAATAACTTGACGGATTTGACTAAATCAAAAACTTCATTGAAACCTTACTTGGAAAATAAGTAAAGTTGTCCGCAATCATCTTGGTAAGCTTATCGTCCATGATTTAGATTATATGGTATATACATCGTCTTTTCATTATTTAGGGATTACTTGGTACATGAGCTTTCATTTATATCGGAAACATAAAAGTTACAGCATTCAAAGTTAACACACACACACAATGAAGTTTTTTTTTAAATTTCAAGAAAATCTTTATATCTATTTTCGTAATATGATTATGATTTTTTTCAAAAAAAAAGTATTCAAAACTGAAATGAATTCGATCTTGTTTAAAATTTCGTTTTTTTTTCACAAGGTAAGTGCGGTAAACATTAAAGAAGTAAACCCTTTTTATATGTTTTTAAGATAATGGATGAATTCAAAATATGTTTTACCATTCTAATTTGATAAAATATACCAATTTTATTCATTACACATATGCTATTGTGCTGTTAAATAAACGCACTCCAACCTAAGTTTAAACTCTGGATACAAACGTTATAAATAATTCATGTTTCATTCATGTTCTGTTCTGGAATTAATGGAGATTAATTCTGTTACTTCATGTTGCAATGTCACAAAATCGTAGTCTAATTCTTAGACAATTTTATTATCAAAGTCTTTTACGTCGACTCGTCGCGGCCTAATCATTCCAAAATCATATAGCTTCTTTTCAACCATTGTGAAAACCTTATTTTCCGTTATTATAAGCGTTTCCTTGTAGATGTGTTCATTGAAATTAATATCTGCAATGTCTTTCATGCAGTCGTCTCAAAATATCTTTCTTCTTTTACTCTTTGTACTTATCCCAAAGGGTTTGAGGATTAGAAAGGCTGCAAGATGATATAAGTATTGTGTAAAGTTCCTTAACTTTATTCGGCGATTGACATTGCATCGCTTCTCCTCCATAGTAATATCTATCATCTTCATAGTAATACCTCCTTATGAAATATCTAAGTTCAGTATAAGTGACAAATCTTGTTCAAAACATGGCCTTATAGTGAAATGCTTTTTTAAAAAATTCCAAAGTATTAAATACTTCATAAATAACAATTTTTTTGAAACTGTCATTTAATATACCACAGAGCTTTCAATATCACTTACTTTTCTAAAACTTTATATAATTTTTCTCTTTAAAAAGTAGGAGAAAATTTGCAATACAATTTCTAGGATTGTCGGAATAGAGAAGTGCTTAGCCAACTTGGTGATATTTCTCAACGTTTGAGTTTGACATTAAAAAATGTAACGTAATAAAAGTACGAATTTTAATAAAATACCATTTAAAAGTTGTTTTTAGTAAGTATATTAAACTAGCCGTTACCCACCCGTTTTGCTGCGTATTTAATGATGTTTTATAAATATATACTGTTTATGTATATATATATAAATTATTGATATCTAAGTCCTAGCATTAAGAATTCGAATGTATTGAAAAATATACTTATACCTTTAACTGTCGCCTCTTAATAAAAAAAGGCAGAATTCATCTAAATTGTATTTTCTATAAAATTGAAGGATAGAATGATGTTTGCACTTTTGTAACCCTTTAACAAGGTGAATTTTCGCAAAACCAATTTTTGGTGGATCTCTGCTCCATAAAATAAACACCCAAGCCAATTTTATAGTCTAAATCTAACAGGAAAAAAAACGAAATTTTTTCTACCAATACCCCCGTAATCCCGTTGACAGTGGTTATACAAAGTAACCGTTCTTAGTGGATTTCAAATCAACACAAAAAAGAATGCAAATCAAATTTCATTATTATAGTCCTTGTCATTCGAAAAAAGGAATTTGCTTCTTGGCAGTACGCCCCAGCATCCCTGTGCTCCCCCCAGGAGTGGATTTCCGTAAAATACATTCTTATTGGATCCCTATTCAACAGAAGAAACATGCTTAACAAACTTCAAGTATGTGGGTCTAACAATTCAAAAACGGGAATTTTTTTCTATAAGTCCTCTTAACCCCTCGCAACCCTGCTTGAGGTTCGATTTTCGTTTTACTCTTTGTTAGAGGAACTCTATTCCATGAAAGGAACATGCATGCTAATTTTCAAGCAGGTAGATCTAATAGTTTAAAAAGGGAAATATTTATCGATTAGACACAATACTCTCCCGAAAGGAAACATGGAGGTTTATATTCCCGAAACCCATTTTGTAGAGGTTCTCTACTCTACGAAAGGAATTTTCTTACCAAATTCCAAGACTGTACGTCTAATAGTTTAAAAATGGGCATAATTATCTTTAACGCTCCATGAGCCTCCCCCAACGCCACTTGGGGGTCTGTTTTCCCAAAACCCATTTTGGGAACTGTACTCTATGAAAGCAATCTGCTTACCAAATTTGAAGACTGTGCGTCTAATAAATTAAAAATGGAATAATATTATCTATAACGCCTCTTGAGCCCCCAACGCCACCTTGTCGTCGATTTTCGCAAAACACATTACATTACATCGGGGATCTTTAATCCATTAAAGGATTCTGATTATCATATTTCAAGTCTGTACGTCCAGAAGTTTAAAAATATAAATAATTATCTGTAACGCCCCTGAAGCCCCGCAACGCCACTTGAGGGATGATTTTCACGAAAAGCATTTTGTATCGTATCTCTATCCTATGAGATGAATTTGCTTACCAAATTTCAAGACTGTGCGACTAATAGTTTAAGAATCGAAACAATTATTTATATCTCCCCTTAAACCCCCGCAATACCCCTTGGGGTCAATTTTCCCAAAACCCATTTTGTAGCGGATATTTACTCCATGAACGAAACATGCCTACCAATTTTCAAGCAGGTAGGTCAAGTAATTTAAAAACGAAAATATTTATCTATTACGCCCCTTAATCCTCCGCAACGCTTCTTGGGGGACTACTTTCCCCAAACCCATCTTGTAGCTGATCTCTACTCTAAGAAAGGAATCTATTTATGAAATATAAAGACTGTGCGTCTAATAGTTTAAAAATGGAAATAATTATTTATAACGCCCCCTAAGACCTCGCAACTCCACTTGGTTGTCGATTTTTCCCAAACTCGTATTGTAGCGGATCTCTACTCTATGAAAGGAATCTGCTTACCCAATTTCAAGATTGCACGTCGAGTAGTTTAAAAAGGGAAACAATTATTTATAACGCCCTTAACCGTAACGTCCCTTGCGGTTCGAATTTTGCAAAATCCGTTCTTAGCGGATCTCTACTCTATAAAAGGAACATGTCTAGAAAATTTCAAGTCTGTGAGTTTAATAGTTCCGGAGATATCGTGATTAGTCAGTCAGTGAGTCGCTTTTCTCCTTTATATATATAGATTACACTGTTTCATTTATTTGTTACAAATGTGAGAAAAATTTTATTACAATTTCCGGTATTATCATGATTTTGCTAAGCTAACTTGTGGAGTCACGTGGTTTCACCCGTGTAATTTCAGCAGGAACACAGGAATATAATATACCCTATTTTACTCGTTGATAATTTGGTTTTCCATTGATGAAATAATTTTTACAATTGTTTTAGTGGTTTAGGCATGAAAGCGTAACAAACTAGCATTCGCATTTATAATATTATTAGCATTAGAATAACTATTGCTTAAATATGACAGAAAAGTATAAATAAAGAAAGCAAATAAGATTAAACTATCCGTCTTTTTGTTACTTGAATTGCTTTTTCTTTATGAAGTTCTCATTTATTATTTTTAAAAGGGCATCCGAAACAGCGGATGCTCTATTTAATTGAACAGTAAGCTAACTACCATAAAAAAAATTATGGCACGTGTCAGCGTATTATCGTGTGCGCGTAACACTATGTCGCGTGTAGAGCTTCGGTCGCCAGTAACCAAAACAACGACTTCATTTGTTCAGCTTGGCATGTAATTTGGCGTTCAATTTGATGTTTACCCGTATAGTTACCGTTCCCGAAGGAATACGGGAATAAAGTATACCCTATGTTACTCGCTGATAACGTAGCTTTCCATTAGTGAAATAATTTTTAAAATCGATTCAGTGGCTTAGACTTGAAAGACTAACAAACAAACAAACTTACATTCACATTTATAATATTACTAGCTTTTACCCGCGACCTCGTTCACGTTGATATCTTTAAATAAATAAAAAAAGTTATAATCATTAATATTAGAAAGTAAATAAAATATTATGATAATTTTTTATTGCTTCACTAGGATTATTAAAAGTTAAAAATTCAAAAATTGAGTTAAGTTAAAAAATTGAAAACTTACTTTATTATGATAATTAACAAAGTATTCAATAATTGCCACTAAAATTTTAAAAAGTTGAATGAGTCTACATTTAATAAATAATTCCTCTTTAAAAGAGCTCAAAGAATATTATTCTAAGATACTACTGTATACTATATTATATGTTCTTCCGTCAGGTGCAAATATGCGACGATTTCGGGCATTGGACACACGTGAACAGGAAACATATAGTTGCCCACGGGTCAAGCATGGGTTTTCAAAATGAAATGTTTACCTGCAATTTTTACCTATGATGCCCTTGGGGTTTGTTATTAACAGCAAAACTGAGTTTGATTGGAAATTGAACTGGTTTGAATTGAAACGGTTGGTCAGGGGGAGGGATAATTGGAAGTCGATGTTTGATTATACTTTTCCCTTTCCTGACACCTGTTAAAATAGTGGCACCAAGTATATTCTGCACCCATTTTGTCGTAATCATATTCATTTTCAGACTAAATTTTTGAACTTTAGTCCATAAGCTTGATGATTTAATACAGGTTGGTGTAACCTTCTGGATTGCAGGGAGAGTTTGTCGGAAATAACCAGCCAATAAAACTGCCATTCCTTCCATAATATCTGTATTATCTTTCATATCCTGAAAACTACAATTTCACGTTTCTATAATTATCTTGTGAGACATTGTATTTTCATCCCAAACTAAATGCTTACATTGTCTAAGCATCCTGACTCGAGAGCTATTTTTGCTGAAATTGCAGACGGGTGCATCATCATGTGCAAGATTCAACAATAATTTTAAAACGGAATGCGCAGTACGACCGCTGGTTAGTAGTGCCGTGGATATACCGGAAAAAGTCCCAGCAACTTCTATCTTCTGGTTTTCTGAAGGATATTAATAATAAGGTTAGCAAAAACGTGTTTTTCGGTTACTCCAGAGCCATCGAGAAAATAGAGTGAGCCACTGCCAGATTCTATTTTAAGTAACACTTGGTGGAAAAAATTATTTTGTTCTGGAGTTAATGGAGGGATTAATTCTGTTATCTGTTGTTGCAATGCTATAAAATCGTACTACAATTCTCAATTAATTTCTTCATCGATGTCTTTTCCGTAAACTCGTCGAGGATAAATCATTTCAAAATCATATAGCTTCTCTCTCTCTCTCTCTCTCTCTCTCTTCCCAACCATTATTTTTAATCATTACTATCGCTTCAGTGTAGATGTGTTCATCTAAAATCATGTCTGCATGCACTTGCTGCAGTTGTCACAAAATATCTTCCACCATGTACTAATTGTACTTATTCCAAAGGGTTTGAGGATTAAGAAAACCACAAGAGTTTATATTACGTAAATTTCCTTAATTTTCTCCGGTGGTTGACATGGTATGGTATCCTCCATAGTATTATCCAGTATATCACCATATAACATATCCAGGTTCAGTATAAGGGAAAAATTTCATGCAAACATGGCCTTATAATGCAATTATTTTTTTAAAAAAATAATAAATTCAAAGTGATTAAAGTAACTAATTTTTAATATACCACAGAACTTTTAATATAACTCAGTTTTCGAAGAATTAATATCATTTCTCTCAGTAAAAAGTGGGAAAAAATTTGTATTAAAATTTCTGAGATTGATCAAATAGAGAAGGTTTTAGCCAACTTGGTGATATTTTTCAAAGTTTAAGTTTGACATATAATAAATCTAACGTAATAAGCGATCAACATTTAATAGGAACATTTAAAAAATTGTTTTTAGTAAAGATGTTAAGTTATGCTATGTTTCAGTGGTTAAAGTGTAGTACGAGGGGAGAGGGGGGTTGCTATGTCAATTTCTTACGGAGACCAGAATCGATCGCCAAGCTACTTCACTTAGCGATGGGTGTCCGTAAGACAGAAATAATTCGTTATCTCACCATGATATCTACATAAAAATCGTTAAATCCTAAACCCCCTCCCCTATACTACACTTGAGACCAGAAAAATGTAAGCAAATGAAAAAAAAATAGGATTAAATCTAACCGTAAAACTTATAAGCTTTTTGTTACTTGAATTGCCTTTGTACCGAATGAGAAGGAGACTTTAGATTTTGAGTTTGATGTAGAATGCAATTATGAATTGTATAACGAACGGATTTTGACTTACCGCCATTTTCCATGCTGGGCGTATGAACACTGTGGAAGTATTTCTTATAACGCTGACTGAAAGATATATAAATGAAGATTAGTAATGAATAACACCAATGATTTCACAAGTCGACTTTTCATGTATATATTTGCTTCACACACGCACTCATGCCTTTACATGTACGATAAAAGAAAAACATTTCACAACACATAATCACAAGAATGGCGACCATTACAACCGAATAATCCGAATCGAATGTCGTTTTCCCGCCGAAATCACTCCGGCTTCCAGAAAACCAAGTTCAGTTCGGGGCGCCATCTCTGGACGGCGAAAGGAGTCAACTATTCTTAACATCCTCCGGGGGGCGGGAAGATGTAGTCGATGGTGGTAGGGGCAAGACTGCAACTTGAGAGACTGGTCTTGTCATGACTCCACGTGAAGTCTGGATAGTGACGACACGGCATATTCCGTCAGCTCCAGGATGTGTGGCCACAATCCTTCCGGGAGTCCACCTGGTGCTGAAAGAGGCTGGATTCTTGATTAGGACGAGGGATCCTACCGTGAAGTCTTTCTGGCCCTGCATCCATTTGGTTCGGGACTGCAAGGTGTTGAGGTAGGAGAGCTGCCAGCGAGACCAGAACATCCTTTTCAACTTCATCAGAAGAGACCACCTAGAATGAAGACTCAAGGATTGGTTAGTCAGACTGTGATCAGGGAGTTCAAGCAAGGGACACCCGATAAGAAAGTGTCCGGGTGTTAACACCTGGAGATCCTTAGGGTCTGATGATAGCGGATAAAGAGGACGTGAATTTATGCACGCCTCGATTTGGCACAGGATTGTAGCTAACTCTTCAAAGTTCAGCACAGCCGCCTTTAAGGTTTTGAGCAAATGATGCTTTGTGAGTTTGACTGAGGCTTCCCACACACCTCCGAAATTCGGTGCATATGGAGGAATGAAGTGCCACTGAATGTTTTTGCTTGACGAATAGTCCTGGACATTAGAGTTGTGAAGTAATTTAAACAAGTCCTTCAAGTAAGCTGAAGCACCAACGAAATTTGTACCGTTGTCAGAATAAATGTCTGATGGATAGCCACGGCGTGACACAAATCGACGCAGTGCTGACAAAAATGCTGCTGCTGATAGCGAAGATACGAGTTCAAGGTGCACTGCTTTAGTACACATGCAGATGAAGAGGCAGATGTAAGATTTGAAGTTGCTGGTCTTGCGAGTATGTTGGCACTTTGTCGTGATAGGTCCAGCAAAGTCAATGCCTACTTTTTCAAAAGCACGACAAGGGGTGATTCGTTCGATGGGTAGATCACCCATCATTTGAGAGACAGGCTTCGCCACAAGCTTAAAACAGTCTACGCAGTTGTGTAGTTCTTTTCTGACAGCTGATTTACCATTAGGTATCCAAAACTGCTGACGAATGAGGGATAAAACTAGTTCCTGCCCAGCATGGAAATTGACCCTATGAAAATGTCTAATGATTAGACTTGTAAAGTGATTATTTTTTGGTATGAGCATAGGATGCTTTTGTTCAAATTTAAGAGTTTGTTGGAGACGAAGACGTCCTCCGACACGAAGAATTCCCTCAGAGTCAAGGAATATATTCAAAGACTGAAGGTTGCTAGATTTGGGAAGAGGCTTGTTATATATATATATACATTTCAAGAGATTAAGTTCTGTATGGTATTCTCCATTTTGTAACAATTTGACTACCTTTTTGATTGAGGTTTCTAATTCATGTGTATATAAAGGCCCAGTAACTTTGGACACTGATTTGGAATTATGGTAGAATCTGAATATCCATGCAACAGTCCTAATTACTTTCATGTATGAGGAAAACTTATCCAAGAAACTAAGAGAATTATCAACACCAGTTGAAAGAACAACAGAGTCACTTAATGATTCAGACTGATCAATAGGAAGAAGTGGAACCGGCTGTTCAGAGAAAGGAAGAAATGAATTGGAAGAAGGATGGAAATCATGAAGCCATTTTGGACCAGCTACCCACTCTGAATTTTCAAGAAGTTGTTTCGGGTAGAGGCCTCTTGTTGCCCAATCTGCCGGGTTTAATTTTCCCGGAATGTGATGCCAAGATTCTTTTGAGGTTAGTGTATGAATTTTCCCAACCCTGTGTTGTACAAATTGATTTCCTTTTACAGGTGGATTATTTATCCAACTCAGTGTAATTGTTGAGTCACACCATAAATATGTATCGTGAGTGATGTTAAGATATCTCTTAAATGTATCTAGAAGTTCAGCCAGAAGCAGAGCACCACGAAGCTCTAATTTAGGTAATGATATTGTTTGTACAGGTGCCACACGAGTTTTTGAAACCATTAAGAATAAGTGTGGCGAATCAGAAACAACACGTAAGTATATTACGGCTGAATATGCCTTTGAGGAGGCGTCACAGAACCCATGAATTTCACAGTGTTTAGCATTTAGTGTTTGAACATATCTGGGAACTTTTATTTGTTTGAGGCATGAAATTTCTGCTTGAAACCGATTCCATCTATTAAGAATGTCTGATAATATCTCATCATCCCAGTCAAGCCCTGCCTTCCACAGGTCTTGAAGAATAATCTTTAAAATTATAGTTGAGGGAGAGACAAACCCCAGAGGATCAAAGATGCGTGCGATGATTAATAGCATCTGTCTCTTTGTGGATACCTGGTCTGGTAACACTGCTCTTACTTTAAAGGAATCCTCGTTTAGATCCCAGAATAAGCCAAGAATTTTCTGAGTGGACTCATCATTAAATGAATGTGAGGAAATATTTGTCTTTAGACTGTTTGGCAAGTCTGACAAGACTTCTGGATGAGTGCATGACCATTTTCGCAGCTCAAATCCACCGGCTGACATTAAATTTTGCAGTTCGTGAACAATTTTCCTAGCCGAGTCCAATGAGTCAGCACCGGCTAACAAATCGTCAACATAGAAATGATCTTTTGCGAGCTTAGCTGCCTGTGGAAAACGATGTTTTTCATCCTCACATAATTGTTTAAAAGTTCGGATGGCAAGAAATGGGGTACAAGATGTACCATAGGTAACTGTATTTAATGTGAAAATCCCTAATGGTTCCCCTGGAGACTTCCTCCAAAATATTTGTTGAAAGCATACATCATCTTGTGATATTAATATCTGTCTATACATTTTTGCAATGTCAGCAGAAAAAGCAATTGGGCAGAATCTGAATTTAAGTAAAGTTAGAATAATGTCTGACTGTAGTTTTTTACCAGTCAGCAAGAATTTCCATTTGTACTTTTGAATGAGCCGTCAAACACCACCCTTAATTTGGTTGTGGAACTATTATCATTAATCACACCATGATGTGGTAAGAAATAATGTGGAGATTTTACATGTGATGCGAGAGGCGTCATGTGACCAAGGTTTTGGTATTCCTCCATAAATTCTGTGTATTGTTCCTTTAATTGATTATTAGAGTGAAGTTTTCTTTCAAGAGAATAGAATCGTTTTAATGCACCCTCCTTACTATCTCCAAGACTTGAATCATCTCTAAATGGCAGTTTTAGAATATATCTACCATCTGCATTACGAATATGAGAATTTACGAATATAGACTCACATAGCTCATCCTCATCCTTTGACGGAATTTCCTTAGGAACAGATTCAAGTTCCCAAAATTGTTTCAAAGAATGGTCTATGTTTAAAAGGGTGTGACAGATTAGGGATGAATTTTGATTATATGGTGTATTTATGGTACCTGACAATAAATGACCTAATTTTGTTGGCAATGCTGATGGGGTACCTTTGGGTCCCATTATAGGAGTCCCTGAAATTATTGTCATAAAAACATCAGCACCTAGAAGAATGTCTACTTCATTTTCAATATAAAACGTTGGATCAGCAAGAGTTAGATCTTTGATATGAGGCCACTCATGATATTTAATTGGGAAGTTTGGCATAGCTGAAGTGACTTTCGAGACTAACAAAGCTTTTACTTGAAATTTATCAGAGGAAACACAAGAAAAAAATTCCAAGTTTGTCGAATATAATGAAGTTTCAGCAAATGTTTCATTTACACCTACTAATTTATGATTGGTGTGTTTTAATGGCAATTTTAAGCGATTAGCACATTGCTTGGAAATCAAAGAATTTTGAGAAGCATTGTCTATCAAAGCACGGCAAGATATTTGTTGACCATGTTTAGATTTAACATTTATTAATGCTGTGGACAACAATACATGACCTTCTGTCAATTGTGTGCAATTGTTAGACACTGTCACAGCAGAATTTGCTTGAGTATCTGCTGAAGGACTGACTGAATATCTGTGTAATAATGTATGGTGTCTTTCAGAACAGTTTTTACAAGAGAATCCTATTCTACATGTGTCAAGCCTGTGGTTACTCCTCAAACAATTGGTACATAAATTATTGTTCCGTACCACTTGCCATCTTTCATTTACATTCATAGAATTAAAAGTTGGACATTTGAATAAGGCGTGGCTTTGACAACATAGAATGCAATTGTTACTTTTAACAACATCTAATTTTACCCCTGATTTTACTTGGTTACATTTGACAACAGTAGTATTTACATTTGGTTTGTTAAATTAATTTAATGGTTTAACATTACCTTTCTTAATGTCAGGTTTTACAAATTTTAACTCATTCAGACCACGAGCTTCTCTTTCAATGAAAACTCTAAATTCCTCAAGAGTGGGAATTTTATTATTTTCCAAAGATAATTCCCACCGTTGACTAATACATGCATCCACTTTTGAAATGAGAAAATTTATTATGATCAACTCTGTTAATGAATTTGTTTCTAAATCTAAAGTTTTCAAATTTCGAATGACTTCATTGCAAATATATATTATTTCCAACAGCAATTTTGAAGTATTTGCCCTGGATAACTTAATACTAAATAGCTTATTTATTTCGCTAAGAGCTAATTGTCGTTTGTTTTCATACCGACTGCACAGTATATCCCAACAGTTCTTAAGATTGTCCACAGTAATTGCGATACCCCGAATTAATTTGGCTGCATCCCCGCGAACAGAAGCCTGCAGATATTGCAATTTTTCAAGATCACTTATTGATTTGTTATCTAGAATAGAAGACTTAAATAACTCTTTAAATGAAATCCAGTTCTCGCAATTTCCATAAAAATGCGGAACTTCAAGTTTTGGTAAATTAACTACTGAAGACTTTACATGAATACTATTTTTTACTTCCTCAACCTCATATTTTTGTTCAAGGTCAACAACCCAATTGAATAGTATATCTTTATATTTCATATAAATGTCAAATGATTCATCACTTTCATGCGTTGACAATTCACCGAATATTTCAGTTAATCTAGTTTCGTATTGCAACACTTGGGTTTTTAAAACACGTATGCGTGATTTATTATCATCGCATTTATTTATTCTACTTTCAAAAACTTTTAATTCTTTTATAATTAAATCAATTTTACCACTATTTTTCGACTGTTTTGGAGCCATGATTTATGAATGAAATTTTTTAATTCTACACAAAATACACAACTATACCAATAATAACAAATGCCTACACAATGCAAATACACAACTATCAAAAAATATGTATACAAAATAGAACAAAATAATAAGTCTAGAATCAAATAATAAATAATATCAATCAGAATGTATAAGAATACTTCAAGAATTCGTATCAGAATAAATGCACTAGAATAAGAATATCGAGTATGAAACGAATAATTAAAATAACAAAGAATAAATCACATCAATAACTCCGCGATTCGACGGACCACATGTACTGAATGAGAATGAGACTTTAGATTTTGAGTTTGATGTAGAATGCAATTATGAATTGTATAACGAACTGATTTTGACTTACCGCCATTTTCCATGCTGGGCGTATGAACACTGTGGAAGTATTTCTTATAACGGTGACTGAAAGATATATAAATGAAGATTAGTAATGAATAACACCAATGATTTCACAAGTCGAGTTTTCATGTATATATTTGCTTCACACACACACTCATGCCTTTACATGTACGATAAAAGAAAAACATTTCACAACACATAATCACAAGAATGGCGACCATTACAACCGAATAATCCGAATCGAATGTCGTTTTCCCGCCGAAATCACTCCGGCTTCCAGAAAACCTAGTTCAGTTCGTGGCGCCATCTCTGGACGGCGAAAGGAGTCAACTATTCTTAACAGCCTTTTATTCATGAAGTTCTCATTTTTTATTTTTAAAAGTGCATCCGAAACAGCTGATGTCATACTTAATTGAACAGTGAGCTAACTATCATAACAAATTATTTTACGTGTCAGCGTATTATCACGTGCTCGTTACACTATGTCTCGTGGAGAGCATCGGTCGCCAGCAACCAAAATAACGACTTCATTAGTTCAGCTTGGCGTTCAGTTTGATGTTTACCCGTATAGTTTCCGTTCCCGTAAGAGTACGGGAATAAAATATAGCCTATGTTACTCCCTGGTAATGTAGCTTTTCATTTGGGGAAATAATTTTTAAAATCGGTTTTTTGTGGTTCAGTCGTGAAAGCGTAACAAACAAACTTACATTCACATTTATAATATTATTAGGATTGTACAACTATCGTACATCTGACTTATGAAAAATGGTACAAAAAATGTATGTAAAAATATATTCACTATCTCTATCATTTCTTTTCTACTTGCACAACTGTATTCTTTCTTACCAAGAGTGTTCCTCCTTTATACATAACTCCACAAAATGTGCTAAAAAATAAAAATAATAATAATAGGAAAATTGAATGTAAGGAATGTGCATTTTCCCCCAATTAAGTTTTTTAAATTATTCCAAATAAACAAATTTTAATCCTGGTTGGTTTTTTAAATATTCTACTTATTTCAATGACTGATATCAATGAAACGCTTAATTTACAAAATAAAATGAATTCATTTAAATAATTAAAGTATTTTCATATAGGGTGCATGAAATATTTTTAAATTGTAAACTTACTCAAAAGTACAGAAAATCAGAGTGTTTGTAAATTAAATCACATTAACACAGGAATAACCACTTATAATTATGAATTTGTGTATATAAATTCATGGAGTATTTTGAGTGATACATATATAAAACTATATTCTCAGCATTAATAAATTGTTTCTGAAGGTTTCTGATAATGAAACCAGTTTTTTGTGAATAAGTTTTCATTTCTTTTTCCTTCATCAGTTAGCATAATTTTTTAGTAAAAAGGTTGTGAACCTTTTTCTCTCTTACACCGTAGAGTGTGTCGGGATCATGGCAACTGGTTTGTTAAGTGGGAAAATGCCCTTTTAGCATTTATGGTGACAATGAATTATGTTTAATACAGATTCCGCTAAAAGGTCACCAAGGGGTAAGTCGGATTCAAGACAAATTTGCAAAGGTTTGAGGTGTTCCCGTTAATTTATTAATTAGCTCAGTGTTTCTCAAACTTTCACTATTGACCACCTAATTTTCATTCATAATTTTTATCGCTCCCCCCCCCCCTTATGCGATAATTATGTATTGAACGCAATAGTAATCCATTTGCTGCTAAAGCTACAATACCGTTTTATTCTAGAACGTACAAATTAACAAGATAAGTATTAAATTTTGTTTGCGTTACTTTAAAATAAAATATATTTTAGGCAAATTACTTTTAAGTAATAGGATAATTATTATGTTACTTTTTTTTCTTTCGCTAATTAACATTCTGTTTTTACAGTAAAATTTGCATAAAAAAGGTGAAAAAGGAAGGTAAGTCGGAAATACGATATGTTTATTACACTTTTCACACGTAAATTTAGTTTTTCTGTTCTTTTTATAAAGGCATTCAGTACATTGTTTATACACTCATTTAGTTTTCGTCACGGGCAAGTGCGATGCATTCACTGGATCTTAATTTTTCTTCGTAGAAGCTTTCCTTGCTGGTTCTACATTCTTTTAATTTGTCTGTAAATTGAAATCCAAAACACTTCAGATAACAGCGTCTGGTTCAATGTATAATAGGTGGTTTCTGTCTACTTAACAAAATAATTTGCGTATTTATTGTAGCAATGTTTACAACACAAAAAATATTATCATAGGCTACCAATTACAATTTCTAGACATTGAATATGATGTGGTCATTTTATCAAAGACGGTAATTGCTTCCTCACTTAAATTATCTCGGTAGATTTCAGTAGAGGAATCATGCTTGCTATTATACTCTTGATCATTCGATTCTTTCTCACGGCCGCGGTGGCCGAGTGGTCTAGGCATCGGATCATGGCTAGCATGTCATGAGTTCGATCCTAGTACCACTAAAGACCCGCCGTGTAACGGCGCGATGCACGTAAAATCTGTCGAGAGCTCAAACGTCCTAACGTTGGTGCGGTAGTTAGGAGAGGGGGTGCCAGCTCAGGTGTCGTCCGCGTCACTTGACCATGGTTCAAAATTACGCGGACCGTCGCCAAAAAGCTCTCGTGTTGCTAATCAGTGCGACGTTAATATTCACTCACTCACTCGATTCCTCCTCATCCCCGCAAAGAGTCTTTCTTCTTCTGACAATAATGTTTCACTATGTATCTATTAAATACTCTATCTGTTAAAGTACTTAAATATCGCATTTTTTCATCATGAATGCAATAATACGCTATCTCATACTAAAGATTTTAAAGCGTGTTCATACCTTTAGAACTGTAACGACGATTCACGCGCAGTTCATTACGTACCCGAAGAGGCGGTATCCAAAAGTATACCTTTATAATTCGCCTATAAGATACGGTCCCTCAAAGGATATGAACTTAATAGCTACACGGAGAAACTATTCATTTTCCCATAAAGGTTTGGACGGAATCTTGAAAAAAGTTAGGCGATGGATATGACATTGTCTGCGCTTGAAGGGCCGTTAACTGAAATTACTTACTAGAAGTTAATAAGATGTACAAAATGCCAAAATTACTATTAAGAAACCAAGGGACAATTGATAGCTGAATAGCTTTAATGTAATGTTTGTGGAAAATAACAGTACACTCATTTAACCTGTTAAAGAAGGCATTAGTACCATACAGCAGTGGTCACCCCCTCGGACCATGAATCAAAAGGTATCGTGCCACTCAAGGAGTATTAAACTATTTCCATTTTATATACTGGGGTGTATTTCTCTCTTGTTTCTGCGACTTTTCATGAAAATCACTTTATATTCATTTTTTGGTGCAACTGAATATTATTCAGAAGGCATGTTTAAATACAATTAAATTAATTATGAAATCAAAACAGTTTAAAAAATAAATAATCAATTTCCTATCCTCAGTGGGCCATGGGAAAATTAGCGAGCATTGACCGCCCCGGTAGTTAAAAAGTTTGGGTAACTCTACTATACAGTATTACGTCACGGATTCTAAGGGCATGATAAAATTATGATAAGACTTTCAACGAAATACAAACATGTTACACTTTATGATATTGAACTGTATATTCACCTTAGTGAACTTTGCCAGAAAAAAATTAATTAATTAAAAAAATATTGTGAAACCTGGTTTTTTTTTCTTCAAATGCCAATATATTAGCCCTTGTAATGAAAGCCAAGGGACGGTTTTTGTTGACTCGGAAATTCTAAAGGCATTTTAAAACAAGTATAAGCAAAATCGCAATTTACTTTGCGCCCTAAGAACTTGTATAGAATTAAAGATATTCCCGACCACGAAATTCCTCTCCTGTCAGTAAAAATTGCTCAGCTCCAATGGAAGCGGCCAAGGATTTGTCAAACGCATGTGCATAATAAAATACCAACTAGGAATTGTATCTGCGTGGAAAATGTAATAAAATGGCATTCAAGCCTGCATTCATGCTACAAGTAGGTTAATTTTAATTTCTTAATTTTCTTACAATAAATTTTGTTATTCTTAATAAAAAAAGAAATAAGTTTTGTTTCGTACAACTTTAATTTTTCCTTTACTTATTTTGAATAATTTTATTTTAATATCATTCTTATTATTTTGCAAGAATAACCATTTGTATTTTTAGGAATGCACGCCATTGATATAATAGCCTTATCATGATTTTTTTCACACTTTGCCTAAATAGTTTTGGTCATTCTATGGAAAGCCTAAACGTACTATACAATGACTAGGCAAAGTATGTAATAATGCTCATGTTTCTACTTTGCCTAAAAACGTCCGGCATTCTATACAAGGCCTAGGCATTCTGTGGAATGCTGAAGCAAAGTATGTAATAAATCTCATATTACATATTTTGCCTAAAAAAGTCTGGCATTCTATACAAAGCCGGCAATTCATACTTTGCCGGTAACATATATAATTTAAATTCTGGTCTTGAACAACACTTAATTTTTTTTTCATTCAGCTAAGTTAATTTTAATTTCAGAAAGAGCTGCTACATATATCGTAATACTGTATTTTAATGCAATTATAATGGGGTTGGATGAGTATTATGCTACAAAAGCACTTTGCTAGCAAGTCATGAGTTCGAGCGTAGTACCGTTAAAGACGTAACGTATACAGGGTCAAATAAACGTTAAATATACGTTGATGCTCAAATGTTCTCTAGTTGGTGTGAAAATTAGAAGACGGTGTGCCATCTAAACTATCGACCTCGTGATTTGAACATGATCCAAAATTAAGCGGTGTGTCACCAATAGCCTTCGCGTTCCTTTTTTGTGCGACGCAAATATAATTATCACTCTCATATACTTTGATTATTATAGGGGTCAAGTTTATGTGTTCAATCCATTTCTTAGTATTCTTAAATTAATATCAGTAATAATTAATCTTCAATCACTACGAAAAAAAATTATTTAATAAATATTGAACAATACTAAAGCAAATGTGTTGTTGCTGTTGTTTTTTATCCCACCTGACCGACAAAAACATCTAGATCACGTCCATGAACCCAAGCGTTTTTAAACAATCAAGAACTGTAGTTGGACTTGAGAGCAGCTGGCTCTTATGGCAACCAGTACAACCCAAGATGTGGACAGGAGCGGCTTGTTTCACATTGCATTTCGGACAAGGACGGTAAACTTTAAGACCATCCACATGGCGTTTAGCTCGAGTATGTCTACTTCGTAGTCTAGCAAGAGTGCTTTAATCTGGACTACAGCTTGTCCCAAGTAAAGTGGCACCAGGGTGATTTCCTTCATACCATTCATGTACGGAAGCCTGCCTCCAAGAGGAACTGATAAAGCAAATGTAAATATATAACAGTAGTTGTAAACGCTTTAAAGTTTACAAAATGTCTATTAAATCTGTGGAACAATAAGCATACATATTCAATGTAATATAAGAATTTTTATGAACACTTAATTTTCTCAATAATAAAGTTTGAACATGTTCAAAAGGCAGATATACACTATAGTGTGTTGTGAACTATAAAAGACATTTTCAGTGGATGCACCTCATCTTCTTGCTATTGATTTTGAAGCAAACTTTGAAATAAATATACGACAGCTTTATTTTTTCTTTAAACCAAATTTTAATTGTCTTACGAATCTAGGATGAAAATTCACTACAAAAGTAAACACAATAACTAAAACCTCATAATAAATATATTCTTTCCTTTTTTGTTTTACTGGCACGATGTAAATTAATTTCAAGCCGTTTCTTAGCAAACATTTCGCACTTATCAGGAAGAAACGGTACATTGTTACTTATTCAAAGTATTATCTATCGCTCGCTAATTCTCTCTATCTGTTGCCAATTCCCACACATGAATTTACCGTGTCGGAAGAACTCATTTTTGAGCCTATCCACGATTCAAACTAACTCTTGGTAATAGGATAGTATGCAAAATGCAGCAAAAAAAAATCATGTACCATTGATCGCAACATACGATAATCAGAAGAAGCAATGTCTGGTCAATATGGAAGGTAGTTTTTGACATCTCAACTGAGTGTTTAAAGAAGGTGTTGATGAAAGCCAAAACTTAGTACAAGATTTATCAAACAAGAGTATAATCATGTCGTGATTGTAATAGTGCTCTTGGCTTTTTTATCTGAAGTGCTAGACTGTATCTAATTAATAGTGTTCGGTATAGATCCCCAGTAATGATTAATTTGTATTTTAATGAACAACTCAATAGTGCGCAATATCAAGCTCATACGACTTAATGTACAACATGAGTTTCTTTCCATGAGTATCCGGCCTTTGAAGCAAGGGGACACAGTTTTCATGATTTCTTATCTGGGTTGTCGTTCAGGACTCATTTGTCATAACTGTTTGCTAAAAGATGCAAAAATCCCCTTTGCTTATTCCTGGTAATCAGCGTTTAACATGTGAAAACCAGCATTCAAAGTTTAAGGCATTCAATTTACATGGAACCTAATTTATTCGTTTTGATAATTCTTTCTGAATAATTTTAAGCGATGCGAAACTACTTGTTGGATCACTCCTAATGCAATTGCAAGTTCTTCCTTCAACTGAATCTTCCAAGAATTTTCCTTCCATAATCATGCGCTTCAATCGATGCATTCGAAGTCAAAACCAGTGCTCGTATACATTTTAAGCGACTCAGAACAATATTACTCACACTAAGCAGCCTCGTCATGTGGTTCTTCGAGCTATCGATGCTCCCATACTGTAAATTTCTTCAAATTTAAGAGCAAATTATTTGTTATGATAATGACACTTATTGGGTTTAAGCCTCAATATTTCTGCACGAAAAGTATTAATTTACTTGCAAATAACAGAAGATTATGGTGTTTTGCGATGCCCAACCTTATAATATAACGCAAAGGTTGGCAACCCTTTAGCTTAGGCAGGCCAAACCAATCTAATAATATGATTCTTATTGCCACATAGAAGAAAATATTTAAAACAATTCGATTTATTTGCTAATGCATGCATAGTTAGAGAATAGAGGTCAAGAATATAGATTTACTTTTTTATTACACATTAGCTTTGCATCATTTAACGATATTTCTTAATACAAAAATAAAGAGCAAAAAATATAATGTGATTTGTTCAACATTAATAAAAATAAAAGAGTACACATATATTATATATTTTAACATATATTTAAATAAGAAATAAACAGCTTAAAATGGAAGTATTCTCTTTCACTGTAATTAATTTAAAAATATATAAAAATGTTAATGTGAAACTAATTTTTTTATTGGTTTCTCTCTCTGTATATATATATATATAAGGGGTGATCAAATGAAAAGGTACGAAACGACATGAAAATGAAACAGTTAAATATTTGCATATTCCGCCATGGGAGAATGTAGCGAGACATCTCGGGATGCCATTGGAGGCTCTGACTGGGATCGGATCATGCGCGGGCGCCCGCATGCGCAGGAGAGAGCAAAGGCTCTTATAAAAAGCGGCGTCCAAATCATGCGGCAGTCCGTATGAGGACAGGATGGCGTTCGCGTTGCAAAATTCGATGATTGAGGAGCAGCGAAAAGTTATCCGATTTCTGATAGCGAAGGTGAGAAACCGGCAGCTATTCATCGGCGGATGGTGACCATTTACGGGGAGAAATGTGTCTCTGTCAAGTCTGTCAGAAAATGGAGTGCCCGTTTTCGTACAGGCCGTGAGAGTGTGGGTGATGACCAGAGACCAGACCAGGCAAACACTGTCATCACGAGCGATCTCATCAACAAGGTGGACGACCTAGTGAGAAGTGATCGGCGTGTCACATTGCGAATGTTGGCGCTGAAGGTGGATGTCAGCTATGGAACCGTGTGGACAATTGTTTACGACAGGTTGCGATTTTGGAAGGTGTGTGCCGCTTGGGTTCCGAAGCAGCTCACAGACCAGCAAAAGAAACTGCGTATGGGACTAGCACTGCAACATCTGTTTCGGTATCAGCAAGACCCGGCTTTCATGATTCGGATCGCACAGGGGATGAGACCTGGTGCCATCACTACGAGCCAGAGACAAAGCGGGATAGCATGCAGTGGAAGCATGCGTCGTCACCTCCCCCTAAAAAGTTCAGAGCCGTGAAGTCAGGAGGCAAGGTGTTGCTCACTGTCTTTTTCGACGTTCAAGGTCCGCTACTTGTGGAATTCCTCGAGCACAGAAAAGCATTAACTCCGATGTGTACTGTGAGACACTCCGACGCCTACGCAGGACCATCAAGAACAAAAGACCGGGGCTGCTCACGGAAGGTGTGGTTCTGCTCCCCATGATAACGCGCGTCCACACGTCTTCAGAGTCACACAAATGGAACTGGACAAGTTCAAATGGGAGACGTAGGACCATCCGCCCTACAGTCCGGACATGTCGCCCTGCGATTTCCATGTGTTTGGTCCACTGAAGAAACACCTAAAAGGGAAGCACTTCAACTCGGACGACGTACTCAAGGACACTGTGAAGGACTGGGTCTCGTCACAGCCACAGGAATTCTGGGAACAAGGAATTCTGCGGCTTGTTCATCAGTGGGATCGTTGTGCTCAGGCCTATGATGTATATTTTGAATAAAGTCTACATTTGTACCCACCGTGTCGTTTCGTACCTTTTCATTTGATCACCCCTTGTATATATATATATATTCCTCTAGAAGAGAGAGATGAATAAACATGATCAAACTGAAAAGAATTGAAATTGTAAGAGATCCTGACAATAAATTTTAAATGGAAATAAGAAAAATGAAAATAATAGAGAGAAATATAAAAATATAAAAGCATGGATGCTACATTGTTTTTAACACTGCTGACTTAGGACATATTAAATATAAGATAATTTATATTTAAGTGGGATTGAACATGTTTTCTGGCCAGCGAACCTTACACCTTTCTGTTAATAATGCTGAGCAAAAACCTATTGAAAATAATAGATAGAAAATCTAAATCCATTGTGAGAAAATGGTAACTTACCTAAGAATTTCAGTCAAAAATGCAGACCCTGTTCTAAATCTTTCTATCTCTCTTTTTATATATATATATATATATATCTCTAAGCCACAGGTGTAGTCTCTGAGTCTCGATTGGACATCATTCTGAGATTTAAGTTAACAACTTCTCTGCTGCGAAATCGAAATATTTTCATCGAAGAAAAGGTATGCACCTCAAAATATCATTTATTCATAATGTATATTCAATTTTTTAATCAAAATACATAGTTAAATTTGCTACCACTATAGTTATTACATTTTCATCAATATAAGCACACAAAAAAGAAATTAAAATGAATGAAATTTATTTACGGTGAGAGTCACTTAATTTAAATGTTACTATGTATTTTATTTGAAATAGGTAAGCTCCCATGATCGATGTCTATAGGTATTAACAACATAGTAAAAGATCACGCTATACAGCGATATAGGTCTGGTATCAATGTGTTGTAATGATTCAGAGATTGCGTATTGATTGTATATGAATAAGCAATGCGTATTGATGACACAAGATAATTTTATTCCTATTAAGATATTAGAGAGAATTAACTTGTACATGAAAACGCATTAAACATGGTGATTACTGTCAAAGAGAGAAAGTGTTGCTTTTGCATAACGAAATATATTTTTTTCTATACATTTGTACGCAAAATATTTTATTCGCGGTGGGCATTATCTACTGGGGCAAGATAAAGGTAGCAGCTATTACGTTGGTAAAGTGAGTGAGTGAATGTTGGGCTTTATGGCGCAAGAGATTACGTTGGTAAATGGCCCAAACAATATTACCCTCTTTTGCATAGCTTTGAAATATTTTGAACGCTATGTATAGGTATTACCCCAAAAAACTTCAGTTTTTGCTTAGATGCCCTTTTCGGTTAAGGTAAATGTAAAATATATGAGCTTTTCGCATCTATTCACACCTCAGTACTTCGAGTTTACTTTCATAAAACAAAGAAGGACACGTGGATAAAGAAAACGGTGTCCAATGATTCAATTCAGTTCTCAGTTCATACTCTCACTCCTGTTGCGTTAGAGGGGTTTATACTCCATGTAGTATTTTACAAATTGTCACAGTTGAACCTCTTTTTCTGTAGCAGAAATATATATGTGGGTTTGAACAACAGTAGTTTGACAACGTTGTCTTATCCTACTTGATGAATCTTATCCTACTCTGCCAATGAATTATATCTATAGAGGTGATCAAAAAATGTATATTCACTTTGATGTTGAAAAGTATGTACTACCTTAAGTATTACATTGAACAAAAATGACAAAAATGCAATAAGTGTTGTAGTGGTAGTTCTCCCACTGCTAAAACATTTTTCAACACGTTGCTGTGCGTTATGGTAGGCATGTCTCAGATTAGCCACAGGAGTCGCAAAAATGGACGTTTCAATTTCATAGCACAGTTCCTCTAGTGTGCGCGATTTCTTGTTGTCCAGCATATTCTTAAGTTAACCCCATAAGTAAAATTCAAGTACCATTAAATCAGGTGAACATGTAGGGTACTGAATATGACCCCTTCGTCAAATCCAAAGACCCTATGCACCATTCTCCAGATAGGCACGCACATCTGTTTGGCAATCCAATTAAAAGTAATTTTTTTAAGGAGTCATTAGCATTTTCTTTTTACGATGCATAATTTAGACATTTTGAAAGCACAGGTAGTCAGGGCAACCATTTGTCTGCATGGATAACCAGTAGAAATTTTAAAAAATTACTAATAAATTTTAATTCAATTTTCAACTTAATCGTGTCATTGCAGCTTTCTGTTCCTCTGTTCTTGACAGGTTTCGGTTAACGAGACCGGTTCAGTATTAAAACAGAATTTTAAGTGAATGTCTCATTTCAACATGTGCTCTTCTTTTGTAAAAGCTGCTACACTTTTATGGTTAGGAACAACCAAAGAAGCGTCGAGATGATAGTAGTTGATAGATTATGTTCGGCATCTTGCAGCTGGTACTGTAGTAGTCGATGTATTCAACTGAATTCTGTTTCTACAAATGATTTGTTGCATGGCAGGGTGAATTTAAACTGGATATGAAGAGTTTTTATGCCGGCTCATACAGCTTGAAATAATATTAAGAATCTGTAGTTTATTAATTAGAAGATATTTAAGAACCTGGTTCACGGTTTTCAAATCCGCAGTAAACAAAACAAATGTTGCTTCTACTTGCGATTAAGTATATTTAATGTCGTTAGGTAATATGGCTTGGAAATAATCGGCAAATTTCCGCGATTTATTTTTAAAAATGAATTATTTAAAATTCACTGTGAGTGTTTTATTGTATGAGTAGATTTAGTTCAACTTACTTAGAGACTGAAATTGTGAAATTAGTTTCTCTTTTGAAATAATAAACACAAAAATATCATTTTTTTTTTCTTTTCGTAGAAAATCAAAACATTCTTTCACATATACCAAATCAAATTTGTATTTTTTATTTTTAGTTTGGAAGTAATAAATGCTAATATATATCATAATCGAAAAAGAGAATTTTTTAAAGGGTTCGATTTGAGAATTTAACAAAGAAAACAATGAACCAAAGTTCTTTCAAGAATTTAATTAATTGGCATGTTTTTCAAGAGACTGCTCCTTTTTTACAATTGGTCTCGACTGAACTAATGGAATTTGGAGTTCGTAAAGAAGTATTGACACACCCCATCTAGTTGTCAGTGTCAAAACTAAGGCATACAGTATTGTATCAGTATTCAGCATATCACACTAAACTTCGAATCTATAACAATATGCTCTTTATCACATTGGTGCTCGTTATTAAATATATTCTACTGCTACTATAAACATTTACTGACCATTCTGTGAACTCTACATCGATGTCGAATAAAAAAAGGTTTCACAAAAATGCTCTTCATTCGTAACTACATAATTTGATCCGGATATTTATTCATTTTAATTTTCAAAATACATTTTATGTTTCATGTTTTTTCTGATGTAATGTAAAAAAAAATGTTCATCGCATTTAAGCAGTAAAATTTAACTACTTAAGTAATTACTATTAGTAAACTATGTTTCAATATAGTTACGGTTCACATACACATGTATATTCATTTTATAAGCAAATTGCAATGTCTTTAAGGCAGTGGGTCTCAAACTGTGGTTCTTGGTACCTTCCTAAGATGTCCGAAAAGGTCTGTCATTTAATGAGAAGATTTCTTTCTTTTCACACTTTGGAAGGATTGGTGGAAAGTCTGAAAGGATATGGCCTATTAGAATATATCACTATCAATGAAAAACCTCAACAAGGACATGTATTTCGATCATTAATATTAATTTAATTTTTTATTGCTTATAACTGCATACAATATTTTCATAAAAAAGTAGACACATGGTGAAAAGACTAAGAATTTAATTTATCAAGAGAAAATACCAAGATAATTGCCTTCAATTCAGTTTCTTAATGGACTTGCATCTGAGCATCCCCTCTAGCCTTTGGTTTAAATGGCACAATCTGACTTGCGCCAAATACTCCTTTAAGACAGTGATTGTACATTTGCTCACATTTTAATTAGTTGAGTTAAATACGTTAGTTATTTATAAATTAGTACTTCGCAGTTTTTTAATTTGATGTATACTGTTTTTTTAAAAGGAAAGAAAAATCATTAAAAAGTCTGTACTTGTGCTTCAGCAGCAGAGTTATAATTATTGAAGAACCTTTAAATCACTCAACGATGTGTTGAGAGTCAGGGAAAGAAATTCAAAATCTTAGGGGTCCACCATGTCATAGAAATACATAAAAGGCATCCGTGTCAATTGTAAGTTTTATAACCGCTGTCTTAAAGGTATTTCTTTTTTTAATATTGGTAATACTCTGATGTTTACTTAAAATGCATTGTTATCCCATTTAGCATTATTCGGAAGGAAACAAATTCAGCTTTTTCTATCAATAACTAACCTCGTCCGGTTTTCCTGATCTGAGCTTGGGCAGGAAAAAAGTACCACAATATGTTAAAAAATTAGGCAGAAATAGAGCAGGATATTTGAGGAAGTGTAATAGCATACAAATATTACTGTTTCCTAAAAATTATATTTTTAAATTGTGTTTAAGAAGTGGAATGTTTCTAAATATTCTGCATGAATACAATGCAAGTTTTTATGTTAAATATTCCTTATGTATACTTGTACATACTGAATGAGATTTTTGAAATATTACAAAAACATTTAGCTAAACAGCACATGTCGTGACAAAAAATGACAATTTTGAATCAATTCATTGATGTTCAGTAAAAGATTGGTTTTGAAAAAACTAAACAATATATTTGAAAAATCTCACTTCAGTATAAATATAAATGCTCCTTTATTATACAGACAAGTTCTTAGACTTAAGTATTTAAAAGTTTCTCAGTGAAAGGTACATAAAAACAGCTGAAATGCCCTTTGTCGTTGCATGCGAAATTTTTTACATACAAAAAAATACTTAATTTCATATTTAAAAACATTTTTACTTTGTCTGTTTTAAAAATATTTTGTCCAGTTTACAGAAACTTTTGAATTAAAAACCTTTTAGAAACTGTGTTTGCATGTGAACATACAAACCCCGAAAGAAAACTTTCGAAATGTCGTGTAATCACATATTTCAGTGCATCTCAAAGATTCACTATTTACGACCCAATCTTCAATCTTAATTTTCATCGCCCCCCCCCTACAATAAGACAGTGCTTTTCAAACTTTCACTATTGGCGACCCAATTTTCCATCATAATCTTTATCGTGAACCACATATACTATAATAATGTATTGAATTCAATAATAGTGCACTTGGCGCTAAAGCTACAATACGAATTTAATTATATACCGAACAAATTAACAAGATAAGAGTATTAAACTTTGTATATGTTATTTTTAAATAATATATATTTTAAGCAAATTATACTTTTAATATTATAATTAATATGTTGTTTTTTCCTTTCGCTTAGTTTTAAATTGGAGCAGATTGCAAAATGATATTTAATTAAAGATATATTTCCCCCATCATCTATTTCTAAAATTAGAAATATCATTAGAAAAATAGTCTGTGGTCTATGTTGTCCTTTATCATATTCAGCACATCTAGAATTTTCACGAACGTCTGCGTGAGTTTGGGACACTTATCGGACGTCTGGAAGTTGGTTTGTTTGTTATGCTTGCACGCCTAAGCCGCTGAATCGATTTGAAAAATTCTTTCACCAATGAAATTAGCGAGTAACATTGGGTATACTTTATTCCCGTATTCTTTCGGTAACGGGAACTATACTGGTGAACATCAAATTGAACGCCAATCTCAACACCACATTGAATGCCTAGCTAAACAAATGAAGTAGTTGTTTTGGTTACTGGCGACCGAAACTGTCCTCGAGACATAGTGTTACGCGCACATGTTAATACGCTGACACGTGTCATAAATTGTTTAATGGTAGTTAACTCACTGTTCAATTAAGTAGAGCCTCAGCTGTTTCGGTTGCACTTTTAAAAATAAGAAATAAGGGCTTCATAGACAAAAAGTAATTGAAGTAACAAAATATTTATAAGGTTTAATCTTATTTTTCTTTATTTATTTATATTTTTCTGTCATATTTAAGCAACAGTTATTCTAATCCTAATATTATAAATACGAATGTTAGTTTGTTACACCTAAGCGCCTAAACCAATTAACCAATTTAAAAAATTATTTCATCAATGGAAAACCAAATTAACAACGAGTAAAATAGGGTATATTTAACCCTGTATTCCTACGGAAATTACACGGTCGAAACCATGGGACTGCGCAAGTTGGCGCAAAATTATGCATAATACCGGAATTTGTAACAACAGTTTTCTCACATTTGTAACAAATAAATGAGACAGTGTAGTTTAAAATATTTACTAAAAGCAATTTTTAAATGGTTTTTATTAAAATTTGAACGTTTATTAAGTTACATTTTTTTAATGTCAAACCAAACTTTGAGAAATATCGCCAAGTTAGCAAAACACTTCTCTATTCCTACAATCCCAGAAATTTATTGCAAATATTCTAATACTTTTTAAAGAGAAAAAATGATATAAGTTTTAAAAAGTAAGTGATAATGAACGCTGTGTGGTATATTCAATGACAGCTTCATTAAAAATTGTTATTTATCAAATATTTAGTCCTTTGAAATTTAAAAAAAAATAATTTCATCAGAAGATTATGTTTTGAACGAGATTTGTCACTTATACTGAACTTAGATATTTCATAAGAAGATATTACTATGAAGATGTACTAGATATACTGTGGAGGAAGCGATGCAATGCCAATCGCCGAATAAAGTTAAGTAACTTTACGCAATACTTATATCATCTGGCATTCTTTCTAATCCTCAAACGCTTTGGGATACGTAAAAGAGTAAAAGAAGAAAGATATTTTTGACGACTGCAGCAAGGACATTCAGATATGACTTTCAATGAACACATCTATATCGAAACGCTAATAATAATAACTGAAAATAAGGTTTTCAGTTATTAATAGCATTTCGTATATACTCTCATTTTCTGAAAGTGAGTATATTGGAGCTATTCATTTTTTTTTTAATTTCTCAATTAGCAGTTTTACAGTCGATGAATTCAATATAACATTGATTCCATTTAAGAGTAGTGGAGTGCCGGAGGGATTCAAGTCAAATGTATCCAGGTTAAATTACTTATATTGGCTTGATTTGAAATTCAACAAAGAGAAAATATACGTTCTAAAGTCATTTCCTTCAAATGATCTTTTTTTCATTCCATCCATACACCAGATGTTGCTATTCACTAGAAATATTATAAACAAATCATCGATTAATAAATTATAATTATTAATGTGAAAATAGAAAGAAAGATTACTTTTTTATGCAAATAATATCTGTTATTTTCGTGTCGGCATTTCATCTGTATACTATGCAGAAAAATTACTTGCAAAACAAGTATGCCACATCACACACAAATATTATAAATGTCGATGTTTCAGTTACTTCATTCACAACTATCAATACGTGTTACATACGTAGTTTGAATGTTTGAAGGGAAATTGGATTATAAAGGGTGCAACTTGAACCCGCCCACAAGAGTTCTTGAAGACGGACTTTATATTTTGGCACAACGTGACACAACGTGACACAACTAAAACGCCTGAATTGGTATTTGTCTTATGAAATTACGAAACACGATTTCTCAATTCAATGTCGACCTGCTAACTTTAAACTTGTGTCGGATTAAGTTGCTGAAGTGTGTACAAGGCATGCGATTGTACGCTGGCACCATGGCATTCTTCTACAACTTGACACTGCCTCCCATGATTGCACGAGCTTCACTTCTCGTCTAATGTGGGAGTAAAAAAGGATGAAATTTCAAAAATGTTGGAATTGTTTTTTCCCGTAAGGAGGAAAATACTCTTTTTGAAGCTAATAGACCACAAGGATAGAAGACTTGTTGAAGTAGCAGGTCCGTTCAATCGTGTTTTTATATGTTACTTATTCATCTGGTGTTCTCAGATAGACCTGAGTTTAACTTGCGTGATTTCCAGATCAGTTTTGTATTATAAATACCTAAAAGCTCTTGCATTTAAAATGTATGTCTATACTAATTAGGAAGTTTTATAAGATAAGAACATAGAGTTTAAATTTCAATGATAATTAAGGTTTTGTATAGTAAGTTAACTTAAAAATATTTTGTAAATATTTTAGATCAATCACACACAGACACATATATAACTTTAAATTATAATTCATTAAAACTTATTTTTTGCGTACGTGAATTTAGAACTATGTACTCAGGAGTTACTGATTCATTCGTTTTGAAATTTAACTTTCAACGTTTTACGACTTCAATGCGAATAATGAATTTAGCACCATGTCTAGGATTTTATCAAAATTATGTCTAATTTCATTTTGAACTTTGTTTAAAACATTGATATCCACCTATTAAAAAATACAATTTTTTTCCCCTAGGAATAAATTTATAAATATTTTTTTACATGTCCTCACAGGCTGGCAAAGAAAATCATTCGTCAAAAAATATGGATTAGAAGTTCATAATTATAGTTTCACAATTGTAATGTTTCCAAACAAATCACCTATGAAGAATGGTACAAAAAATATGTTATAAATACTCATCATAATTTCTTTTCTACTTACTACCACTATATTCTTCCTTATCTATCGTATTCCTCTTTTATACAGAACTCCACGAAGGCCTCTTGGAACGTGGTATCAGAAGGAATATAGAAAACCCTCACCACCACCGCCACTTCCCTCCACACCACTACAATAGTATCAGAGCACAAAGTATTTAGGACTTAAGATTAATAAAATTAATCCCCTGAATACAACATATTCTACATGCGCTTGATAAATTCCGGTATGCTCTAAGATTACTTTACCCACTAGTTTGCCGGAATTCCTCAGCGTCAATAGAAAATAAAGTACTTTTCTGCATTGCTATTTTGAGACCCATTATGACTTACATTTGTCCTGTGTGGGGATTTGCAGTTAATAGTAGTATTAAACTGCTTGAAATTTCTCAAAATAAAATTTTAAGAATGATTCTACATGCAAACATGTACACTAGAAATGCAGGTATTCATAGATCACACTCAAAATTACAACCTTCAAAAATTATATTAAGAAACTTGCTTTTAAAATTTTTGATTCCTTGCCCCTCACAAATAATATCAATATTATTAAATTGAAAAGTATGTACCACAATATAATTCTTAATAAGAGGAGATTTCTCCTTGAATCATACAACTCCCGTAATAATAAATTTCTTCATTTGCTATTGGCAAATAACTTTCTAAATTAGTAACTTTTTTCTTTTAAATATTTTTTTAATAATTTGTTCCTGTAATCTTACATTTTACCCTGCACAGCCACACAGGCAAGATTTTCAACCTTAGTTTTTCTCATCTTCAAGTCAGCTAATCTTGAACCATCACACTTCACCCTCTTGACCAATACCAAAGCAGGCACTCAGTATCTCCAGAACATGCTTTGCTCCCCTTTGACTTTATTTGCCAGCACTGTTATAAATCCTTGTTCCTTAATTCCATGGAACAAATATACGCTTATATCCAATATATTTTTATATCAATCCAATGATTCACACCATTTTGGTGTATTTCGTAGACAACACAAAACACATGGACACAGTGTGAATAAGTGAATATTAACATCGCATGTTTAGATACATGGGCTTTCACAACGGACCTCGTAATTTTGAACCATGGTCAAGTGACGAGGATGAAACCTGAGCTGGCACACCCTATCTAAACTACCACACCACACCAACGAGAATGTTTGAGCTCTCGGCTGCATTCCGCCCTTACACAGCGGGTCTTAGTGGTACTGGGCTAAGAAATCGTGACATACCAGCCACGATCCGATACGTTGACCACTGACATGCACATAGGACAAGGAACATAACATACTCTGACTCTACGAGCCAAACAAAGTATACATCTCTCAGATGACTTACACAGTGCCATCTATTTATTTAACATTTAATTTACAACACACACCACCATTCCCCTTTTCCACGTTCCTTCCACCACTCTTTTTATACTCGAAACGGTGAATTCATCATTATAGTGCTGACGATGTAAAGTGAAACAAGTGAGGTTTGAAATAATTCTCCGTTAACTCTCATGATGGAGATTAAAGAGATTATTATCATATAAAAGAATTCGTCTATTTCGCAAAATTATTCACATTTGTGATTTTCCGTGTCAATACCTTAAGTGTTGCTTCTCAATTGGAAGATTTATAAATCCATAACTTGCTTATCAGTTGTTCTGTTTATTTGTCAAACTTAAATGGAGCAATATTATTTATGTATTTATAGAGTAATTAAAATTCAGAGAAAAATCTCTTTATCTACCATATATACACCAAAAATAACTAATGTAGAATTGATTTCTATAAACCATTCTGTTTCTTTTCTAAAATCATATACTATTTATTCTGGACATTTAGAAATGCTTAGTGATTGATTGCTTATAATCTGGCAATTTGAAAAATTCAACATTATTGGCGACAGACAAGTATTTTAAATAGAGATTTAAAGCAACAAGTTAATCAACACATTACCTTTTGAGTCACTGCACGTCACCCTGCTATATTCAGACCCTAGATCAAAGGGTCAGCATCCTAAGAAACGCGTAGCATATGGTGCCATTTTCAGTTACACTCTGCAGACCATTACAAATGTGTCAATTTTTGGGTGGA
>BMAO01037771.1:0-18824 GCA_019973975.1 Trichonephila clavata
GATTTCGTATAGCAAAACATTCGTCACTAACATTTTACTATTAAAAATTTTTTTAAAGAAAGTAGCTGAATAAAATTTGAAGGGGGGGGATTTCTTTTCAGTTACAACTCACTCTTCGATTAAGTTTATATAAACTCCATTTCATAATCTATATTTAAATATATTTAAATATTAAATCCCCAAAACAAAATATTTGCTTTTAATTTCAAAATAATTATATTATTTCAAAGGAAGAAGGTGTCAACCAAACAATTTCATTTAAACTTCTAAGAGGACAATGAAGTACTATGGAAAAGCAATTTTTAACTAAAACTATTACTAAACACGTACAATGTTGTGAAAATTGCGACGGTAAATACACAAGACAGAATTAACACAGATGTGAATAAAATAATTTAAATTGGGAATACATTTACATTTACACACTAGAAAAGTCATAAGTTAGAGTTTTAAAGAAACACAAAAATAGTCGATTCTCACAATTTAATAGATGCATCTTTTATTATCATACTGAAAATGAATCAAATTAATTTAGGAAAGACATATGCACGTTATCACCTGAAAATGCAAACAAATCCTTTCGGAACTAAAGATTTAAGGCTGTTCGGAGAAAACTTGCATTCATGACGTAAATCTCACGACTTACTCGTAAATTGGTTCCACAGCCGTATTGAATTCGGAAGGGGATAGGAAAACTTAATACCTTGTTAGATCATGTTAACCGGAAAATAGTTTCATGAATGATTTCAGCTTGCCATTGCGCTAGCAGTTAATTAAAACTTAGCTCATTCTCATTTCGATTCGGATGAAAATTAGAAAAGCGTGAAGGAGTAAACAATTCGATGAGTTAATGATAACAGAATTATGTTTAAAAACACTTATAGTAAAAAAAATATTGTTTTATTCAGCTCTATTTAATTAATCTTTTTAATAAACTTTAATGCAAATAATTTCTGACTAAGAAACTAGAAATTATTTGAGAATAGAAAAATTCAGATGAATGATAGAGAAAAAGAATAATTTACTGAATAAATAATTATTTCTCAAGCTGACATATTAGTTATTAATTAAAAAAAATGCTTAGTTCACACTGGAAAATTTTCCTTCGGGTAGCACAATTTGTTTCTGAACCTTAGTTATCAGTGGTGCACACTGGAATATTTCAAGAGAAAAGGGGAGGGTCATTATTCTCGTATAATATCCCAATGCACCGCCACATATATTCTTTTGATTTTGACAATTGTCGGGAACAAAAAAGGGTAAGAAATAAATTATTTAATAAATAATTAGCATTAATTAATAAAATAAGTCATTAATAATAAATACTTAATAAAAGTTCACGTACTGTACACGTTGTAATTTAATGAATCGGAACAAATCAATAGCAATGAGGGCAGGATTTGTGGATCTCCATATTTGGAGCAAAATGCTCATAATGCTTTGGCTTATAGAAATAATCTGACCCCTTAAAGATTATGGAATGAGAATTAATTACATAAGACTCAACAAATCATTTCAGGAAAATGTTCTTAGTCCAGCACATACTATTTGCCACAGAAATATACAAATACACGAACCACTTCTCATTCCAAACACTTTTATTTAACAACATTCGTAAGATCCCCATCTGTGTTTATGAACACGTTAACAAGATGAAGTGGCGTTAACGTTGGATTAGAGGCCACTGTGTTAATACTAATAGGATAGCCTCTATTCTAATTAATGCAATGTCCATAAGCTACTGGAATCTGATGAGCACTCTGCTGTGCCATCTGATGCTTCAGTCAAGGATCTTATAATGAAGGTTGAAATTTTAAGGGATGGCATCGCATAAATCAAATGAGACAACTCGAAAACAGGACAATATGGGGAGGTATTCTTTAAGAAAACGGGACAATATGAGGAAGTATTCTTTAAGTATTATTATCTTTAAGAGTCTTTACGAAAATCTGTGTACCAACAGCTATGGTCTATGTGGGAATTTACGCCAATTTTACCATGAAATAATTTTATCTATGTGAACATATTTCTATTCATTACTGAAGGCTTGAAATCCCTACGGCTATTCTGATCTTTTTTCAAGCTTGAGTTGATGTTGAAATGTAGGATTCTATAATATTTACGAAATATACTGAACAATAGAACATTATTCAACTGTGTTTAATTTTGTTTCTGGTAGAAGCTAAATTTTCCTTATAATTTTAATCATAGAAATTCTATATGTATGCTATATATTTGAACTCCAAGTTTTTTTGTGTTATTGTTGATAATATTAGTCATCTGATGTGTATATCTATATATTTTAAATGCCCTTCCATCTTGTTCTTAATTAAACTATAATACTAACTATCGTGAAAATGGTTCAAGACGCATAATAATTATTAAAGCTGAAATGCGTTTGATAAGATTTGAAATGTTGGAGATGGGATAGAATGCACTCGCGTTTTAAATTATGGAAGCTTAAATTTAGCATCGCATTTTCAACATCTTGGAAAGCGATATATGCTCAGTTATTCTTAGAGCTCTGTCAAAATATAATTAGTATGGATCAAATTTCCTCCACTCATTTCAATTCACAGAATAGCTGAATATTGTATGAAAATTATATTGTATTTGTAAAGATGACATTGAAGTTGCTTAACTATTGCTAATTGCTACTTTATTAGAAGATGCATAGTGTAATGTTGGGAAACCTTAATCGTTTTAAGATATTTTTTAGCTTTGTCGCTGTACGTACTCATCATATGGTTGCATTTTAGATTTTGCTGACCATAGAAGTTCTCAAGGGGATCCAAAACCAGCATGGGAGAAAAAGTATTGAATCAAAATCGAAATAATTACAAGCAAGAATCAGTAGTATAATTCATTTTTATTAAATTTGGCACTAGAAATGAGACGGCACGATGTGTAGACAAGATAAGCTAAAGGGTAAGTGTCAATTTGTAATAAAATTTTCATTCTAAAAGGGTATACTTCGTTTGCTGACTTCTTGGGATATAGCGTTTAATCCCTGGTAGGCCAAATCAGCTCCTATATTTACAATGGATCTCAGGACAGATTAAAAACCTTTAAGTGAAAAGAGCCAAAGAAGTGCCCTAAACTGGTTGAAAAGACGTTGAGAAGAAGAAATTACTCATGTCCATAAATTAAGGATAATTCAGAGTCACACAGAAATTGAACTCTAAAATAAAATTTCACCTGTAGAATTATCACACACATCTTGCAGAAGAATATGAAATTACAGGAAACCACCAGAGGGCGCGGGATAGTATGTCACAATGTCGAGAGTGTAAGAGAGGGTACATAAGGAATGGTGGCAAAGAAGTTAAATTGTTTCACAAGCGCTTTAAAAGCCTTTCAGGGCAATAACCGCATAGTTATGGCACAAAGGAAGAATTTGGATGATTTTTTACGTGGTAGAATTATCGGACGACTGGAATGTGGACGTACCAGCTGGAAGTATCCGAGGAACATGGAATCGCCCAGAGTGTCATCTCCAGGTTTTGGCAACGATTCTAAGATGATGGATGATGTAATGTGAGTAGATGTTACAGCACAGGTCGCCCCCGAGTTACAACGCCGAATGAGGACCGGTATTTGGCAGTTACTGTCAAAAGAAACAGACGGAGCACAGCATCAGACATATCTCGTCAGCTCTCTTCAGCTATCGCACAACAGTTTCAAGGCAGACCGTGTACAGACGCTTAGGGCACATTGGTCTATATTCTCGTAGGCCTGTCAAATGTTTTCCCCTTACCGCAACTCACTGTCGCCTGCGATTAACCTGGAGTAGAGAGCATGCATTGTGGACACCACAACAGTGGTCTTGTGTGATGTTTCCGACGAGTCCAGGTTTAGTTTGGAGTCTGATTCTCGCCGGACTTTCATATGGAGAGGCCAGGTACCCGTTACCACCAAGAGAACACCATTAAACATAAGACACCAAAACGGTGGTGCAGGATGGCTCGTTTGGGGAGGAATTATGCTTGGTTCCAGAACTGACCTGCATGTTCAGAGTGTAACGATGACAGGCCACATCTATCAGGATGTCATTCTGGAACAACATGTACGTTTTTTCGGGGAGCCATGGGTGCTGAATTTCTGTTTGTGGATGACAACGCCCGTCCTCACCGTGCAAACATTGTAGACAAATACCTTCAACCGGAGGATATCGCCCTTATGGATTGGCCACCATACTCATCGGACTCGAATCCAATAGAGCATGTGTGGGATATGCTTGGCCGACGAATCGCAGCCCGTCAACCACCTCCCACCTGTCTACCGGAATTTCGGAGGGTATTGCTTGTTGAGTGGTGTAATATTCCCCAAGATCAGATTGATAATTTGATACTCAGCATGCGTAGGCGTTGTAAGGCCTGTATTGCATCGGCTGGTAGACATACTTCGCGTATTAACCATCATACTAACCATGTTATACTGTTTTTTGTAAATAGGTTCTTTTTGAAATTTGCTCCAGGGAGTAAAAATCACCAATTTTTATTACTTATGTCAAACATATAACATCTTTCTTTGCTCTTTACCTTTTGTTTAATAAATAGACTTTACAAAAGAATTATGGCAATTTTGATGGTGAGATAGCAGCTACATCATTTGCTATCGACAAATTGGAAAGTTGTTCTGAACGCAATAGTGTGTTTTTTTTATCGATTCTCAACTGCATTTTTGTCTCTAATAAACTCAAGATATAATGAAAGCGTACAAGTTCTTTTCTGCAGAATGAAGTTATATGAACTTATATAATTGGGAAGTTTTTAGAAAGCATTGGCCTCCAGTGGATTCTTAGAAGTTATAGCATTTCTGGAAATGAGAAAGCAGATAGGCTTGCTAAAGCGGGATCTCTCATGTCCCAACTTGCCTCACACCTTTGCCTCTGCGTAACATCAAAGGAATCATTTACAGTAAACTGAAAATTTATAGAACCTCCTTGTATGATGATGCAGCTGCAGGTAAAAGGTGGAATATCTTGCTTAACAAAAGTGTAGAGTCCCCAGTTCCCTGCCTCGATCTGTTGGAGTTGCATGCTTTCGTTTACTTACTGGACAAGATTATTTGCAGAGGCATTTACATCGCATTGAAGTAAAGGATTCGACTTCCCCCCCCCGTGCCACTAGAGTGAAATGGATGATGAATAGGCACCGTCTCATTGTTTTAAAGTTTTTTGTAGACAACTCTGGCAAATTTTAATTCTTTTTATGCTTCGTCATGATTTTATTGGGCTTCTCGTCGACTAATGGTAAAAATGCCGAGGATGCGTAAAATTAAAAAAAAATTACTTCTCTGAATGAGAGGCACTCCATCGGTGTTGATAAAATGTAAATCCTCCTTAACTTTTCTGTCAACTTTAAAAAATGACAGAGAAATATTTTATGCTTTTAAATCATTGCGTGTTAAAGTTTACTCCCATACGATTTCATAAAAATATTTATCTACGCTAATGTTTTAAATAAAATGATTTGAATGAAAAAAATGTTTTCCATTAGTGATTTATTTAATTAACACAGCTTTGTTATTATTATTAACATAATTAACATTTTAACTCATATTGAACATTAATAGAATTTTTTAAAAAAAGCTAATGAAAATTTAACATTTTATACAAACTACATTATTTTAAACAAATATAAAAATAATATATTTTCATACACTGTTTAAATATTATTTTGTATATTTCTATGTATTTTAGAGATATACTATATTTACTTATTACTCCTGTAGTCTTCTAAATGAAATGCATTTACTTTCATGATTTTATGCAGTTTTAAATGAAATAAATGATGTAAAAATAATTAAATAAGGCAATTCCTTCATTATCATTATTAAGCACTTTTTTATTTAGTTCAAAGACAATAATATAATCTATAAGCAATTATTTTAATTAAAGTGGCTAATAATTCAATGTACGAAAAAAGGGCCAGGCAAAATTCCCTTCACAAGCAACGAAAGGATTTTTATATTCCCCCGTTAAATTCACTAAAAATACAATTTTATAATTTTTTCATATTTTTTTGCTAACAAAAATACAGCCTAAGATGTTAATTTCAAAGATTTAAACATTACATTGAAATTTTTTTCTTAAATATTTCGTTTTATTTAAAAATTTGTGTGTATAAAGGAGTTTAATATCTCTTCAAGTATTCACACACAAGTATTTGGCAGCATACAGTGTCCATGCTAAAATCCGTTGGCACTCCAGTGATTTATGAACGACAAGAGCTAAAGTCAGAAAAGTGGAGACTATTTTTAATAAACGTGCCATGCGTTACATAATCAAACTGCTTACAGAGCTATTTGGATGATAAATTTAGAGTTAGCGTTCTAACCTCAAAAACAATACAATATACATGGAAAATGTCTACAAAGTTGTTCAACATCATTAATTTATTACAAAAAACACCTTGCGCACAAAAATGATACAGATGAAAAGCACAAGGGACACGTGTGTTTCATAGCTTTGAACAAAATTACAATTTCGAAAAATAAGGATCGTCTATCTGTCCTGCTCAAAATGGTTAGGTGTCTTTCAGCAACAATACACATCTGAACATGAGTTTTCACAATCTGCTGCACTCTTTCTTTAACATGACACGTGACATGCGGGGACAAACATCCATAAATACGGTTTCGTACTTCCTGTAGTGTTGATGAAGGGGTTGCATATCCTCTTTGTTTGATGTAATCTCACAAAAAATGTCTAATAGAATCAGCTCGGGTGAATGTGCAGGCCGTCCCATGCAACCACCATATCCGATTAATTATAGCTGGAACGTGTCTCGAATGTACTGTGTGACACATGTCTTGTGCGGTGGGGTGTCATCGTGTTGGAACCATACATTTCGAAGTCCACTGAACGACAAACCTTCTAGAAAATCGAACAATACGCCTTCAGTAATGTCAAGTATCAGGATCCCGTTATTGTGCCCTCGTAAAAAATATCGGACCGATCAGTCTAATTTTTAATTTCGCGCACCAGAATTTTACCGACACACAAACTTGATGTCGAATTTCGACATCATATATTGGATTATTCAGTGACCACAAATAGATGTTCTGCATGGTATTATGCACAAAGCATGCATCATCCATTAATATGGTGTTAGGAAGGAACGTTGGCTGGACTTCCAACAATCTTAGCGTCTCTGGTCATATCCCACCATTAGTGCCTTTCTCCAATTTTGGAAGTTACGAACCAAAAAAATATGCATTTTACGCTTTCTATTTTTAACATTACTTTACAGATGGTATCTTCTTTTACTAAATTAATAATACTTAATATTTTTGTAGGTGTCTTTTTTCATGTATCTCTTACTATTTTGGAGATCTCTAAATTTATGCGAAAGATGGCGCTTAAGCAGTTTTATTATGCAGCGCATAATAACTTACTATACTTAGATCCCACCCTTATGACTATAGCTTTGCCATTCGTAATTTATTGGGGGTGACAATGGACTTCAGAGGGCAGTAATTGCAGTCCTTAGTATTTGCAATCTATAGTAGGCAACTAAAATCGGAAAAATGAATTTTGCTAATGAACTTGGCCTGAATGAATTTTCTTAGGCATACCCTGCTAGCTAAGCAAAATATTTAACATATATGTATATGAAAAATGTATACTTATCCATGATTCAATTCTAAGAAATACTTGAAGGAATAATTTCGAAACTTGACAAACAGTAAAGTGTTATGTATAAAATTCTTGGCAGAGAGAAATACATAATAGACTACATAACTACCGAAATATTGTTGAAGTTTTAATTTTTTTGTTCTATATATATTTGTCGTCCTGACATCGTCAAAATTTTTCAAAATAATAGTATGATTAAACATTTTTTTTAATGTAATGACTTCAAACTTAACGCTATATTTGTATAGTTACAATGCATGCAGAAATGTCTTCACATATTTATGCAACGAGTTGCAGAGAAGAATTTTAAATAATGAAAATTCATACTGTATAATTCAAAAACTTAAGAGTCAATGTGTCTTAAGAAACAACTGTTCTATTTTAGTAAAAGGAATTTTTTGCTCAAGACAAACAAAGAATTTATTTCCTTTAATAAAATGAGTTTCATAGAAATGGTACTGAATATCAATGGTGGAAACTAAATTTCTGAATATTAAAGTGAGTACTAGGTAAGAACAAATAACCTTAATAACTTTCAATATATGCATGGAAGCTGGATATATAAGTTAATGATTCAAATGCAATTGAATTGCAATCTTAATAGATTTTAATTAACTTCTGAAAATGATTTTTCTTTGTGATTATCATTTTTTTAAAAAGTTATCTAGTATATAGATTCTTTTGCCCCTAACATCTTTTTTCACAAATATCTGTGGTGGTTATGATAAAATTGGAAAAAAATTTGACGTATAACTGTTAAAACCCCTTCTACTCTACAAATCTTTTAGAACAAACATGATTTTATTCTAGGGAAATTTCTTTTATAGAAGTAAATTACCGAAATTTAATTAGTAATATAAAATTTTAGTATACTTGGAGAAATTAAATAATCGACTTTATCCACGCACACAATAAAAACTACGGAAATTATTTGAAGTGACTACTGTTTTTCGGCCGCTATTCATTCGTGAATTAACATTGTACACAATAGATAACTTCTCAGGTAGTAAATTTTTAACTTTGAATGTAGTAATATCTTAAATGACCCAATGAATAATTTTCTGATAATAAGAAACAAAATGTAATACGATAAAATATTACCTGTAAAGCTTGCAGGACATTTGCAAAAATATCGTTGATCATCCGTTACGATACAAGAAGCACCATTTAGGCATGGCATGCTAGTACAACTGTCATCGTTGCATTCATCTATAAAAAATATACACTGATGCTAAAAATTATTTTTGTATAAGGGTGTTAGATTTTTAAATAAAATCTACCAACTTGAAATTCATTTCTTTGAAAATGTTTCAAATTATTTATATTTATACATTTTTCTTTATATTAGTTAGCCGCAAGTATTTGTTTTAAAAGTAAAATACATGTGGATATCAAAAAGTTAAAAAAAAAAACCATCACATGGTTACCATAGCAACATGTTAAGATTTAAATAAATAAATAAAAGAGCCCATATGAATTTATTATTAATTAAATACACTATTATAACTTATCTTTAAAACTGTTTCTAATCTCAACAATTCATCTGTTTCATGTACCGCAATTCAATTAACGAAACAATTAAATAATAAAAATATTATAATTTAATTATTATTCCTCCAAAGTCTTACAAGAAGCGAAATTAAAAGACTTAAAGACTAAGTTCTATTTAAACTTTCGTAAAAGGTTTGGCTTAATTTAAGTACCTGGTTATTAACGCTGAATAATTTTTAATAATAAAGTCACTTATAAAAGTAACATACAAGTATAACATAATTCAATCCATAATACATATACATTTTGCTTTATATATAAAGATTGAATTTTATCATTCATTTGATGCAGAAACTAAATTAAAATATATTAACATATTAAATGATCGCGATCTATAAAACCAAATAAATATTGTTACAAAAAGAAAATTTTCAAAGTTAGAAATATAGAACACTAAACTTATAACGATAAAAATTAACAAATTATAATGATGCAGAAAAGTTGAAATTTTTAACTTTAAAGGAAAATTAAATTGTTTTTTATTAATCAGACATGTAAATATAACCAGATTCAGACTTACTAATGTCAACTGCTTTTAGCACTTTACTTCCTGGATATTTTAAATCAATGTATTGTCGACCTATTTTGAAATGCCGAATGCATCCATTGAAACCTGTCGAAATCCCAATGTTATCGAAAATCCTAGAAACAAATAATGTATATTAAGAAAGAATGTTTATTCGGTGCATACTGCGAAGAAAAACACGCTAATATTCAAGTTTAAAAAAATCACAAAATGGTTTTCAGAAATTTTACTTTGGAAGAGTTTGATTTGTAATTAGCTATTGAATTAAATATTTATAAACACAGTTACATACTGTTCAACTGATCCAGGGACAAAACCTATGTAAAGGTGCTCTCCTAGATCCAAGAAGTTTTTCGGACCTTTGCTGTGACCCGTTGTTTCATCTTGTCCATCCACTGACAACATACCATCTCTTTGATATCTTTTGGCTATGATTCGGTGAAAACGGCCTATTTGAAGCTTCTGTGACGATCGTAAAACTACTACTCCACTACCCAGATCATATCTAAAATTGTAAAATTGTATTTAACCGTCAAATCCTTAGTTATATGTAGCACTTTTATAGCATATTAAATATTTAAAAAGTTACAAAATGCATAGGATATTTTGACAATATAGCGTAAGCTATATGAAGCAGGTTTGCGCAACATTTTTTTAATTATTGAAATAGTAATGATTAATTTATTTATCATTCTATTTTAGTTCAAAATTTTTTGCAGTCCATTTATAAAGTTATTACTACATTTAGTAACTAGTGATGATAATTAATACGGAAAAATATTATTGCACACCATTTTTCAATTCCTTAAACTAATTTGGACACATATTACTTAAAATTACAAATACTCCATCTCATGGGGGGGAAAATACATATCCTTTTACCAGATTTTTATTCAAAATATATCCGATCAGAATATGTAATACGTAAACCATTGAGCTGGGAAGAAAGATATAATTTGGTGCCGTATGTGGGTGATAGTTTCACACTCGAGTGAACTTTTTTTTGAAGACAGACACCTCCGAAGAACGAAGTGTGTAAAGGAGTATTGTATAATTTCCCTTTTGACAAGCTGAGCAATTCTAAAGCATCAAACTTTTGAAAATCTCAATGATCTTTAGAAAAATCAGATTTAAAGCAGGAGAAGGTACTGGGAATGGAACAGACCAGTTAAGTGCCATCTTAAAAGAAGCATTCCAGCGTTTCTTTCAACAATGCACTTATCATTAGGAAAAGTACAGGGCATCTTATGGGAAATATACTAATATCAAATTGTATTTGAAAACGAGTATTTTGTTATGAATAAAAGACAAATATATTTTTTAACACACCTCATATATTCAGGGAACACCAGCATTTTCTAATAAATATAAATTCTGGTTACACGGAATTTATGCTGCGTAAAAAAGTAATGCTTTGTTAAAACTATTATACGAGAGGAATATTCCTTTATTGTACAACTAGTTACTGACGAATGAAAAGATTTAGAATGTTCACCATAGCCCACAAAATATTACAAAATTCGGGTCAGATCTCCGAAGGGCTTACACTACTACGGGAACAAATGAATTAGTGGATGTTTTTAGCGCGTTTTTCACGTAGTGGAACAAAAGCGCTATTAGGAAGAAAATTTCGTCTTCGTCTTCGTTCCATATTTTGTCGTACCTTTTTCTCAGCCAATAAGCAACCAATTGACCTCGGGAATTCGGCATTTGGTCGCATTTGTGCCCTAGATGAGCCGAATCATATTTAAATTTAATAATTTTTAAATTAAAAATTTTTTTTAAGTGCAGTACTATTTTTTTGTTAGTAAAAAGTTCATAGTTGCATTATTGTAAAATACAACATGCGAAAAACGCGCTAAAATTACTTGACCATGCCAATGATTGATATCTTGTTTCACAAGTGTGGTGACTGGGGGTAAAAGAATAGTCCCAAAATAGACCTTGCGTGTCATAAGAGGCCACTAAACAGGACCTGATCCTCCAAGTTGGAGTTTGGGCGTGAGTTTAACAGCCCCACCCTGTAAAAATGAAACATCAGGAAGTAAAAGCCGGACGGATCTAATCCAGACGACTTGAACAGAAAAAGGAACTGCGCATAGGAACATGAAATATACAAACTAGAAGTGAAACACTGAAAAATTTAACAAGGTGGATGGAAAAAGTAGAAAAGTGATTGAAAGACCTGGTAGTTAACCTATGGAAGAACATAGCATCACACACACAAATAAATCGTCTAAGCTGATTAAGACAGCCTTGACTAGTAACCATCTGTAGTGCTTGGAAATATGAAGAAGGACGTTTTTTTTTTAGCATCTCACTACAAAGCAACACAAGGGGTAATGCCGATTGACCTCGTAATTTTGAACCTCGGTCGTGTGACAAGGACGGCACCTGAACTGGTATTCCATGTCCAAAATACCAAACCACGGCTACTAGAAGACATTGAGCATCGACAGATTTAATGAGTAATAGACCATCTACACGGCGGAGTTTCAGTGGCATTACGACTCAGAATCACGACACACCGGTCACGAGTTCGTGACATCAGTCAGTTCAAACGACATCAGTCTCCACTTCTGCTCGAATACTTAATGCTACTAAAGGAAACTGTATGTGACTAAACGATACAAATATAGGTTAACCCATTCATGCATACTCAGTTGTATACTCATGCATACTCAGTTGTATACTCATGCATATCTAAGTATCCGCAGTGATTATTATCATGTAATATCATAAGCATTTACGGATATGAAGTTTATATCCAATAAAGTTTATTAAGTACTGTGATTATCGCTTTTATTTTTGCATTAATTCCTATTTCTTTGGCAAGCATTTGCATTTTTCAATTGATGTTGATTCTTTCGGGTTCCGCTTACCAAAGATTTAAATTAAAATCATATATAACTGGGGTCGGCAACCTGTGGCACTTGGTACAATTCTTAATGGCACTGTCGACTACTCTACAAACTTGTCAATTTCTATGAGTGGATAAAAGTTGATAAATTTTTAATGGACCTTATTTGACAAACATTTTCAAAATTATGAATATTTACGGAAATTGAAAAAAAATCTGAAAGATAACTATATAAAGGTAAATGCATAGCTATTTTGTAAATTATTGAATGCCATTTCTGGAGAGATTATAATGCTTGAAGAGGGAAAATTGCATGTCCCCTGCTTCCCACTTTTGGTTCTACATATTTAAGTAAAAAAAAGCTTTCCTTATATGAAAAAATATTTCGAGTCCCCAAAGATATTGTTTAAAAACTAAATACTCAAAATCGTGTCAAATTGAATGTCACAAGTTTTACATTTGATTTTGCGATATGAAAGAAAAACGATACAAACACTAAAATCGACTTAACATTTTTATATATTTCTTATTTAACTTTAATGAAAGGAAATACTTATATTTTATATTGTCTATTTATTTTAAGAAATATGTTTAAAAATACATAATATATGTACAATTTTAATTGTTTAAAATTTTTGTTGATGAAATAGTTCTATTTAAGCTGGTTATTTTTATGTTAAGAAATGTCTTTAAATGATGCAAACATTATATATAAAAAACTGTAGATCTATATTATTTACCTCTATTATTTAACTCTGCATGCATTATCGCGAGAATGGAATTGCTTTAAAAATATCCTACTGTGTGGCACCCTGAATCATATTGGTAGATTGGTTTGGCACGCCATAGCTAAAAGGTTTGCCGATAATATAAACACACAATCTGAACTGAGCTAATTTACTATACAAGGTGTAGTCGAAAGAAAAAGATTTATATAGAGGACTTCTTTTAGCTTTCTCTAGAAGGGCTGTCATGATTTTAAGTTGAAATAAATCAAATACGGATAAAGTATTAGTTGGAAGCTCAAAATTAATTTAGTTATAACTTTCTCTAACTTCTTGTTCCTGCTTTGATAGTTATTAATGTGTTTACCTCAATATTTTATACCACGCTGACAGTTCGTTAAATCAGTTGTTAAATAATACAAAAAAAAAAAATGTTTATTTATTATTCCGCGTTATGTGAGTATTTTGACATGTAAAGCTCTGGATCATTAAAATTAATAAATAATTAAAATTGCAGATATCTCATTTGTGATAATGCGTTTATCTCTTTCTTTTTTGTATAATTGCGTGGAACGTAAAAAAAAGGTAGGGAGCTCTTTGGTCTCATTTATTCTACATTTTTTTATAAGTTTTGTGTGCTGTTAATGAAGTTATATGTATTGATTATGTAAATTAAATTTTCATATTAGAGATTGGATTGGAAAAGAAAGTTTCAAACATCATGATTTAACAATTGGAATATATATTCATTTAAATAATGGGGGCTACCAGGATATTAATACTCAATAATTCAATGAATAAAAGAGTTTAATATTACATTCCATAACATTTAATACTAGCAACATATTTGCAAGATTTTTACATTTGAAAATAATTTTACCGTATTTTCTTGATTTGATATAATCTCCCCTCTTAAAAACTGAGATTATTGTATCACAATACATGATTATATGATGTATGTTTTACTACCTTTTTATAAACTTGTAAGTAATGCATTTTTTAAGTAAGATGCGTAAGGTACCCCCCCCCCTCCGAGATGTGTAAGGTACGTCTAGACATGTCTTAAAAGCATATTTTAAAGAAAATATTTTAAAACAAAATTTTAAGTCTGTAATTTTTAAAGATGATGAGAGGGAATTCTAGAAAATAAATTATTCATTAAAAAGGATTTGTTTCTACAAAGCAGTATGCATCGGGGAAAAAAATAAACGTATAAAAGTCTCTAAATTAGCTTAAAGTAAAATATTTCTTTTGAAACTGCTGTTTGATAAATCCATTAAAACTTCCCTATTTAAACTTGAAAATCATAAGGGTATTATTATTTTTTTTTCGAATTGTTTCAAAGAAAGCAAATTTAAAAATTTTACACCTTTAAGTAAAATGACTCCAAAAAACCGTTTTAAAAATCAAAATTAGTTTTCTTAAAATTCAGTATATTAATGTTTTTTTAATGAAGTCCAAAAATAGTATCTGCTAATTTTCCAATGTTATATGTCTGCTATTTTTCCAATGTGAAAAACAAATTAATTTATTTTTCACGTAAGATACCTTACAAAATTATCCTGAAAATGTAATTTTTAATAAGAAAAACGTTTTAAAATGGAAAAAATAGAAAAAAAAACTGATATGAAACAAATATTTTCAAATATTTTTCATCATAAATTAAAATAAACATTTATTATTGAAACAAAATTTAGAAATGGAAGCAAACAAATTTAAAAGGAGAATAAATTTTATTGCTTAAAATTAGGCCAAAATTAATTTATTTAATTAACTTTTAAAAATTCAAATGGTCGTTTTAATTTGCTTAATCCATCTTATTTACTTAATTTCATCGTACCATCAAATAACGAAGCAAAATGATTTATCTACATAGAAAAGGTGAATGATTTTATATTATGCTAAAATGTTAAAAATCTGAATACTTTTACGTTCTTTTACATTAATATTATTTAATTCAATTAAAATAATATTGTTTAGACCAGAAGGTAATAAAAATACAATAACCTACTTTGAGCTGTTTCCTTCTACATTATTACGCATTAGTTGAATGTTCAAGAATAATATGGAGAATTGATATATTTTATTGCAATAAGAAAAATAGTTTATTTTAAAATCCACAAAACAGCTAACCTGTGATTTGAGTTGTCCCAAATTATACTAAAATGATTTTAAAAAAGAAAAATATCGTTGCGAATATAAACCAAGAATAGTAAATATAGAAATTATAATACACATTGACGAACTAACGGCTAGTTTTGAAAGTAAAAAGAATGGTTTGAAAAGTTTAAAGTAACATAGTATTGAGGGGGAACCAAATCTCATGTTTCAAATTAACTTGTATGTTGGGGAAAGAAGGCATTGACTTTTACTCCACACACACATAGACAAATTAGTAATTGTGCAAGTTGGACCAATGAGCAACGAGGTTTCATTGTTCACCGTATTTAGAAAATGGCTGAGAAAACGTATTACGTGCACGAATTCTGCTTTTATTTTCATTTTCCATCTTATGCTCCTGTTCCAAGACGGAAAGTCACTTGCGTTTTGACTAACAACTTAAAAACAACACATTAAACAACAAAAATAGTGATAGTGCAAGAACCGTTCAAAAGCCTACCTGAGAAAGTAGGTGTCGTTCAAGAGAAGCAATTACAATGAGTTAACAAGAATAAGCCATCTACCCGGAGTGAAATTCAAAAAGTGTAGCTTAGTTTTTGTTTTTTGTGTTCCCATTTGTGCTCTGTTGAGTAATGAATTCAAGTTTTAGAACCACATTAAATCCGTTGTGCACATGAGCTTATACATGTCATATCTATCAAAGGTCAGAAAGTGTGGAAGTTTCGGGAGTGACGTGCCAGATCAGGTATCGTTTCTTTGGTTGAAAGTAGTATAAAATTACAATGTGCCCATCTCCAACATCCCTCGCGTTACTTCGTTAGTCTCACCTTACTTATCAATCATTCCATTTGTGATCTTAACATTTGTTGTAATAAAGGGAAATATGTATTTTAGATTGTTTTTCATGGCTATATAAAGACCAACCTGACTACCCCATCATTTACATTGCATAAAAAGAAATTTTTAATGCACAATTGACAGAAAATATTTTTGACCTCTCTAAATATATAAGCGTGTGCCATTTAGAATCCCCCAAAACTATCTAAATATCTAAAAAAACATGTTTAAATATGGCAAAATTATATGTATCTTCTACCACACATCACTATTTCAATTGCAATAATGGATTTCTAGATAAAAACAAAGGGAAGCATTAAAGGAGAAAAAACATAAAAGTTCCATTAATAAAGCCCTCCTTACTTGAATTCAACGTATCCATCTTTAATGGCGAGTGACACATAATCTCCTTTACCCGACGCCGTCTGTCCGTTGTAGAGGATAATTCCATCATTTGCCAGAGTGCGAATCTCCAGTTCTATGGCAAGCCGGCTGTAAGCCTCCAGCTTTGACAACTCCAGGTAAGATTTCCCGGAAAAGAGCGGCATTCCGATTACGTTCACTGCGAATTAGGCCAGATTAGCCATTCAGTAAGGCACTAAACAAAAGGCAATTACAGAACACAGATTTCCATTTAAGGGTACAGTGACGAGAGAGCTGATTCCAACTCGGTAATCTATATCGATAGCCGCATGTGGAATAATTAATTCAGAATACTTGATCAACAGATTGTAATCTAAGTTTTCATGTATATTAGTATATAGTTTACTGTTTTAATTGAATTCATATGATTTTTCAGCAGTTTTTTAATTGTTCGGTTATTAATGCTATATTTTGTATATGATATATATTTTATATATATATATATAATATAATACTTTTATACAAATTTAATTTCATGAGAAAATTTCAAAATAATTTTTTAACCCTTCATCTACCGACGGTACTTATATAAGTACCACTCACTTTAAAATTACATAGAATAACCATTTTTGTGAATACTCTGATGATAATTAGCAGGAATATTCTTTTAAATTCACTCTTCCAAGATATATGGCAGCAAGGGTTCTAGGATGAGTATTTTAGCTGGGAAAGTGAATAGTTTTATAGCAGAAATTGCTTTTTTAGCTGACATTTTGATCGGATTATAAAAATTGTCATTTTTTTCCCCGAAAAAATTGTTAATGTTAAAAGGTTAGTGTCTTATTTTTTTGTATGTTAATGAAAACCTTAGAAAAGGATTTGACTATTTATTTTAAGTGAACAGTAATAAATTTTCCAGTTGAGAATCGTTAGTTAATTAATTAGCTCTAGCGGATTAAATTTCTCAAAGTTTAGTATTTTGTTTATGCAAATCCCTTAATCTTCAATGTACTGATTCAAAAAAAAATATTTCAAGAAAAAAACTACAATAAATCAAAATGCAGTAGATAAAGGGTTAAATAATATTATTTTAAACAGTGCTGTTAATAATACTGAGAAGAAATTTTTTAGTGTTTTATCGAATTCATAAGATAGACTTTATAACAATTCATGCCAATTATTAGGCGTTTCTAAGTTACATTTTAACTTATATCAAAAATAAACTTTTTGCTTTATTGATTCATAATATTTTAAAGCAGTGTGCTCTTTATTAAGTTTTGATATAATATTATTCTTAAATTGGTTTCGAAATTTAAATAAGAGTGCCAAAAATGCTTACTTGAAATAACATTTTATTTTCGTAACACAAAAGAAATTTACATTAAACTTTCAATCTCATTTCTCATCACCAATGACAATCTATAGTTTGCTTATTTCGTAATTAGAGATTAAATTTTTTCTTCTTAAAGTATAGCTATTTTTTATAAAATGTACCGTAAAATCCAGTGTATAACACGCACCACCGTAAAGCGCATCTGTGCTTTACAGCTCCATTTTGTTTATTTTTACGTATATTCGCAGTATAACGTGCACCCCCTTTTTTACGAAGAAAATGTACGTATGCAATTCTCTTACGTTTTGAAGTAATCTATTCTAGATATTAACCCAAGCTTCAGGGAAAAAACAGTATAATTCTAGAGCTATAACCCTTTAAGTTCATAAAGAATGTCATTTCTTTAAAAAAAACAATATATATATATATATATATATATATTATATATGGAATTCAATTTTTTTATGCTCATCTATTTTTATTTTTATTTTTAAAGCTCTCATTTTAAACAGCGTACGAAAATAACACACCCGTAAATTCCGATCTTATTTTTTGTGTTAAAGCCCGTACAACAGCGGACTTAAGGAGGGAAAAGGAATATTCCTCACAAAAAAGAAAGTGGAAGAGTTTTCGGGAAAAAGTGAATTTTAATGATATAAATATAGAAATCACTATCCCAGATGTACTGGCGTCGAGAGGGAAAAGGGAAATTTCCATGGGGTAAAGTGATGTACACATTAAGAGCTCGTGCACCGCCGGGCTAACCGGATGGAAACAGACCCGTACAATGGGTAAAGCGGTGGAAGAAGTTTCGAAATAAGGGTATTTTAATGATGTATTAATATGGAAGTCCAAACACATCATGA
>BMAO01037772.1:0-19165 GCA_019973975.1 Trichonephila clavata
GTCGATCATTCTCGTATCATGCTCCAATATGCTGCCTAACACATTTTTTTGATTTTGTCGATTTTCAGGAACAAAAACAGTAAAGTTAATTGTTGAATAAATAACTAGCATTAATTATTAATACTTAGTTAAATTTTACATACTATGCATACATAGGTTTATAATCAATTGGGGAAAAAAATCAAGGGTTATATGCGGGGGTATGGGCCTCCACCCTCAATTGATGAAAAGTCTGGTGACTGCTGTCTGTGGGAAAAGTATCAACATCACAGTAGTATGAGCTCTGACTTGATCCTTGTTAGTATTTGAGCCCAGGATGGCGTGCCATGAGCGTAATGCAACCAGTCATAGGATTCATCAACACATTGACCTACTAAAACTGTACGTAGGATGTCTAGAGATAAGCTGTAATAAATAACATTCCACACCTAGAGTAATGGCTGTATGCATCTGTAAAACCAAAGTATGTTCAAGCGATCAGTGGTCTCCTTAATACATGGATCCAGTTGCTATCTGCTCTAAGTCTGAAGTAAGATTCTTTGCAATGCCACTCTGCTAACAACCATAATGATCTACTATAATGTGGGGTTGGTTGGTGTGAATGTAACCCCGCTAAAGTCAAGTGCCGCGAGATGGTGGTAGTTACCACAAGGGTTATTGAAAAAAATATTGTAACACATTGATAGTGTACAATAATGCTGTTGGAACAGTTCGACGCAATCATCTCATCTTCCTTTGCATTCATGCACTTTAACCTTCCATCGTTCATTGCCGGTACCTTTGTACAACTATTATCTGATGGTGAAAGCTGCAGCCTATTGCTCGCTATGCCCTATCAGCTTCTCGCATCCAACTGTGTCTGAGCAGTCAATTTGGACATAAGCTATTTGACATGACATTTGTCTCCCTAGGATTGAAGCATCAACAGTTACTTTCCAACCAACAATTCATCCAGTATTTCCCCCCTCCTCCTTTGCCTTTATATTTTTCAGTAAATAGGTAATTTTTACTGTGGGACTATTGTTTCAACTTGGATTCACTTTGATTTCTTAATAATTATGCTTAAACATTGTATTCCTCATTGAATTGAATTTAAATTGTTTGAGTTGGAAATCTGGGGAAAACAATCAGCAAAAAGAGCTAAGTTTTATGTGAGGATGAAAACTAATCAAATTTCCTTTATTCTATCCAATAGTCGAATTTCATACAATCCTTTTTATTCTTTCGTATAATTTGGAGAAAAGAAATACTTGCCAATTATTAAAAAAAAATCTATGTTCAGAACTATAGACTAAAGTGCAAAATTTAAGCTATGAAGTCATTTTTTAGTATATAGCTGTAAAATAGCTAAGTTTTTTTTCCAATCATTAATTACGATGAAGACCCAACTCAGCAGAAAGGTGATACATATACAAATATAAGGAGCGTGACATCAGAGCACGCGAAGTTGTAGAGTTGAAACGCACAGCCACTTAAACATATTCTCTTTAAGAGAAAATGAGATTTTACACCCTAACGCGTAACAATCTGGAGGATTATAGTTTGACATGCTGCCTAATCCTTTGGAATTGATAAAAGTGTATACACGAGCTTAAGTGAGTGTTTTAACGTCGCCCTCTAAAGCAACTCGAGGATTATTGGCAACTGATATCGTAATTTTGGAGCACGATCAAGCGACGACGCACCTGAACTGGCAACACACTCTCCTAACTTCCATACCACGCCAACGTAAGGACTTTAATCACGGCAGATTTAAAGTGCATCACAGCCCACTCGGTGAGTCTTCTGCGACATAAGGATTCGACAAACGCCGGCCATGAGATCATGAACGCTACCACAAGGCTATCGAGGCCACATCATGAACTTGAAAAGTCTTTCAAAGAATAGGTGCAAGTTTAAGAAAGGATAAAGAGATGGTTGCCAAGAAGAGGAAAGCACAACGGAATTATTAATATATCATAGTGTACGGCGAAAAGAGATTGAAACTAATCAGCGTACAACAGCTGCATTCGGCAACCGGACAATAGCTGTCCTGGTTTACTGTGGGCAGATGCTTTCATAAAGGTGCCCTACGAATATTGGCCTGCTGTCTTGAACGCAGCATAACATTGGTAGGAGCGCTGTTTACAAAGGTGTAATGAACACGGTTATACGGGGTGTCCCAAAACGACCGCATAAACTGCACAGCGTTGCCCGAAGAAGCGTTCCTGTACGATCCATAGTTTAGGAGAAAAATACGAAAAACAAAGTATTATCTCACTTCCGGTGCAAGAAAAAAAACACTTTACTGAACATATCAACAGTAGTATATGCACAATTTAAGGCAGATGTTCAAAGTGTCCACCGTGCATGTCGAGGAAGGCTTGAGCACGCCGTAGAATGGCTGTCATCACACGTCGCAGCACCGCGGGGTCTACCGAAGTACAAGCAGCATGCAGACGAGCAACTAAGTCCATTTGTGTTGTCACTACGTCTCGATACACCAGTTCCTTGAGATGGCCCATAGGAAAAAATCCAACGGTGTAAGATCTGCTGAACGTGGCGGCCATAGAACAGGACCCTGACGTCCGATCCAACGGCCGTGGTATGCGATATCCAGCCAGTCACGTACAGGAGCACAGAAATGCGCCGGAGCCCCATCATGCTGGAACCAAAGTCCCTGTATTGCCAACAATGGTATGTCATCGAGGAACCTCATTGAGAAACACCAAGTACGACTTCCTAGAGCCGTTCAGGTAAACAGATATGGTCCAAGCAGGCGATCCCCGAGTATGCCGTCCCACACGTTAAGATACCAGCGTCCTGATGTTTCTGTGGTCAAATTGCATGCGAATTGACCTGGGACCACATATGGGTGATGTGATGGTTGAATACCCATCGCGAGTGAAACATGCTTCATCAGTCCACATGATATGTGCAATAAAACCATTATCTGTGTTCTGTTGCTGCAACAGCCATTCACAGAAAACCACGCGTTTCTGACAGTCATTGGTTTTCAGACCTTGCACGGTTGTGTACCGAAATGGGTATAGCCTCTCAGACCGTAAAAGCCTGTGCACAGTACTTTTAGTCGAAGTCATCTCACGGAGTAGTGCGCTTGTGCTTACTTCGGGCCTCTCTTCTACCCCGGTGCAGTATTGTATCCGCCTGTGCTACCGTCAAGCCGCTCCGCGGTACTCCAGTATCATGAAGATTGGCTGTTGGCCAGACGCTTCCCGTATTTCGCAGTCTATCGTCCAGCCTACGGATGACGTTGAAATCGGGAGGACGATATGGACGGGCATACTCCCTAGCAGTTCGTAAGGCATTTCTATTACATCGGCCGTACATCAAGTACAGGTCGCAGTAGTCACGAACGGAATATATGGCCACCATACGAAGACTACCGGTAGCTGCAAGATTGCAGCCATTTAAAACCAGTTCAACGGCGGCTTAACCTCATTCTACGGATATAAGTGCATGACGCGATATGCACGGCGAACGTTTTAAACCCAATCGTCTGAAAATATATGCAAATACGATATGATAAGTCCAATAAAGTGTTTTTTTTCTTGCACCGGAAGTGATGTTAAACATTGTTTTCCTTATTTTTCTCGTAACTATGGATCGCACAGGAACTCTTCTTTGGGCAGTTTTTATGTACTCCCAACGAGGAATCTAGCTATGCAGAGCTTATGCGGTCGCTTTGGAAACCCTGTATGTGGGACTTCTTTTTACTTATAAGAGTCGTTGCAGTCTGATAAATCGGTTATCGGCGTTGGATGATTTGGGGGAAGTGGGGAAACGATTTCATCCTACTAAAACATTGGAAATAAACTGTTAGGATGCTCCTGGTGGGCTTGTAGGAGAGCATTATAATGAATAAATGAACTAAATAATTTTTGACAGAGGTTTACTTAGCGAATAATGTTACTGCGACGAAGTTATTCTCCCGTATGTTCGTCTGTATGTTCGAGGTGCCTTTTGGTCCACACTTATTTTATGGACAACGCTCAGCCACACAATCCACTGTTGTTCAGGAGCTTCTAAAAAATGAAGACAACCGAAGAAGGGATTTGCTTGCACTCTTTCCTAATTTGAATCCCATTGAACATGTATGGGATGCTTTGGGGAGACATTTAGCAACATGATCGAATCCTCCGGATTAAACCAGACAACTGGCGTTGATGCTCATTGAGAAATGGAAACTCTTGTGTCAAGAAACTAATGGATAATTGTGTGTTGAGTATGAACTGGGAGATGACAAAGACGGCTCGACACAATTATTGCGGTTATAAGTTATTTGCAATGATTGTTGTAAGTCATATTCCTTACTAAGGAATTTAGTTTGCAGTTCGCTCTCTAGTTCGAGTAGTGTTTTGTATCATCGCAATTCGGTCAATAATGCCTTTTTTTTGTCCCAGTTAATTTTTTGTGGAATTTTGATAGGGAACGTTTCTTAAGTTTTACTCGCTATTATATTTTTCAAGCTGTTACATATTAATACATTTTTAATTACTCCATTAAATTATTTTTATCAAAAATGTTTGTAAGATTTTAACTAGTTAATTAAAATTATTCTTTTTTAAAAAAGTTAAATGTAAGACTAGTTTAAGTATATTTTTTTAGACATATTTATTTTTGTAGAAAAAAAATATATTAGTTTATAAATAAAAATCATTAAAAAAAATTTAAGTATTTTTATATAAAAATATTTTATTTTAATGAAACTGTATGAAAATCTACCTTATAAAAATGTCTATTTGTTTACAGTTAATCAAAATCCAATAAAATAAATAAATTTTTTTAGAATAATTATAAATGTCCTCAAAGCATTAAAAATAATTAACAATCATCAAATGGTTAATTGTTGCTGTTAGAATGAATTGAATGCTTTTAATTCTAATTTCCACTTACTGATTTCACATATGAAAAAAAAAAAAAAGATTGTTACTAAGGAAATAAGTGCTATTTGAGAGTAAACAATCATTTAGATTATTTTTTTCTATGGTTGTGTTGAATAAAACACATTATAATTTACTCACTGCATTAGACTCATCAAGTAATGGGTCTCAAGAGACTAACAAAATAAAAAATAAAAACTTGAAAAATATTGGTGATATGTTTTTATTTCACTGAAGCCTAATTTCAGTCGGGAAGAGACCCTAAAATTGAGTCAGTTCATCATAAGCACTTTAGACACGGGAAAAGTAATTTTAATAATTAACTTAGATAAACAAAATAAATTATAAACTAAATGGACCTTTAGAATTGTAAAATTGTTTGTATACATAAGTAAATTCCTTTTAAAATTAAATCTATGTAAATTTATGATTTTGAAAGTATATTTGTTAATTTATAAAAGTATGTTTTTACTTTGCTTCACACTTTCTTAAAGAATTTTGGCATCAATTTCATCATTTCCTTTTCTGAAAGGTCATATTGGAAGTATTTTAACATCTATCTCCTACTAAAACAAATGAATCTTAAATATCTCTTATAAAAATTTTAAAACTAAAAATATATATATATCAAAAAAAAATTTTTTTTAGCAAATCAGGCAGAAGTAATTTTAAAAAAATACATTTAAAAATAGAACTAATCAGACCAAAAATATATTCCATAATTTGAACCAAAAAATGGCTATTTGGGTTTCGATTGTTGTAATTATCTCTCTGATTGTACTCCTTCAATCAACAGTTTTTCAGTTAAGGAACTGTGTACAATTTTCTATTCGAAGACAAACTGCACGAGAAGTGGATATTGTACACAGCAAATGATGGTCATATGATTTCGTGTCTACAGAATTGCAGGAACAATTCTGATTGTAGTGGCATAGCCATCGGCAGTTTCACCGAAGATTCACAGAACTATTCCAGGACTTGCCACACACTTTCTGGAATAGATACGGCTAATTGCGAGGATGACTCCTGCGATACTGAAGTTTACATGATTTTTCAGGTATGGTTAGTTAAATATTGCATCATCTATATATTATAATGCATAAAAATCGTATTAAAACTTCGAGAACAAGTTCGTATAATTCTTATTTCTTTTCATTGTATTTACTTCATTAATATGTTAAATAATTAACGAGCATGATTTTTTTAAAATATACTTTGAACGGGGACGTCTTAAAAGATAGGCCCAGGGCCTCACCCACAATGGGGGCCTCGTTCCGTTCTCGATTCCTCCTTAATAAGATAATGATTCGAATAATTTTAACGTCAAACGTTATTTCTGGTTGTATTCTCGAAAAAACTGGGAATTTCGGACGATCTGTCAACTGGCTGTATGTGGTGACCGTCGTCCATATATAGGCCTAGGCCTACCACCATACATCATTAACTCCTTCAGTCAAAGGGTGGCAGTCGGTCGATCCGGTTTGTGCGATTGTAAGTCATGCACATTTATTTGTATCAAGTTGTTGTTTGTACGTGAACAACGTATGCTATGTAATGTCTAATTTGAGGGTCATATGGGGGGGGACAGGGCCTCAAGAAGTCTTAAGACGTCCCTGACTATGAACGTTCAGCAATATTTCTTTGTAAGATTTACTGTGATTTTTAATAAGTTCATTATGTAATAGGGTAGATCGCGGTTGTACGAAGAAGAAAAAATCAAAATTGAAACCTACTAAAGGAAAAGATGTTCTATGGTATGTAGAGAAGGAGAAAAGTAATTATATTTATAAAAAATAATTTCAAAGTTTTTAATATTGCCGCAAAGGGGTTGCATTTTTGAAAAAAGGGAGAAAGACTTAATTTTGCTTAGATGTTTTTAGAATTAAAAAAATTATTTTCTTCTACATAAATAACCAAAGGCGATGATTATTGATAAGTGTGTACTGGAGTAGAGAATAGTACAATGTCCATTACATCTCATAATCCCCCCCCCCCTGCACCGTTAAATCAGTTCGATCCAAGCATTTTTGCAGTTTTTTTTAATCAATACTAAAGAAGCTGTTAAATGTACCCCTTTTTTAACACCCTTTTATAAGCTTCACTTGTATGTAACGGAATCTTTTAACTCAATTTTACCACTTTAAAAGATCAGATTAATTCGATTTTTTGCTCACTTGTCCAGGACCGATGACAATACAATAATTTAATAAATTTGTTCCATTGTCCTGATCAGGATTAACGATTTCCCATTTTTAGATCCATCCGCATCTGGCGACTAATTCCAGATTTGGCAGCTAAAAGATTAAGTTACAACTTTGTTCGATTAACTATAAAAAGTGTTTTTCAGTTTTTTAAAACGATATTTTTCTTTTAACTCTTTAGTAAATGTCTTCTTATAGCAATAAATGTATGTTAAAAAGTACTAAAATGCCTGTTTTTCTGTAACAAAAATTGTTTTAGTTTATTACCAAAAAAAAAAAAAATCTAATACATTAAACTTCATTCTTCTTTATCAATACTTAAAATAATTTTTTAATTTTTCACCCTTCTTCTATATACTAATGAATCTTTTCGGGATAGGTAAGTTTTTTTAAGTTCTAAAAAAAAGGATGTTTCGATCCACCGTAGTGTAAGTTATGATTTTATTTCGTTCTGTGGATTCTATTTTTCCCCCCCAGTGAACTCATGTTTATTTCCGAACTAATTTGTGCAAATGCGTAAAGAGCTGAGTTCTATTTCTGTCCAACTGAAATATTAGCTACAATTAAATGAAAATTGATATTTTTAATCGAACTCTTTCTAAAAGAGAATTATTGTCAAAATCCACGTTGTAACTGTTACTTAGATTTAATCCTTTTTTAGCGGAATGGTTTTAGACAGAAGAAAATTTCTAGCTTCGGGAATAACTTTATTATAACTCATATAGTCTTTACAATATTTTTTCTTTAGTTGTTTAATTGTTCTATATTGCCTTTAGTTAAGGTTTGTTTTTATTTAATACTAAATTAGAAATTCTGAAGAATTTTTTTCTTAGGTTAATGAAAAGAATTATTTTCGTTCTTGATTCTTCTTGTATGAGATGACACTTTTCGTTACATAGTTCAAAAAAGTTTTCCATCTCACACAAAACATGGTTATCTATGGCTGCTGGCGCCAGTTGGCGAGAATTCCTTGTACAGATTTTAATTCTTACCTGGATATCTTCGCAATCATCTTCCAAATCCAGGATTTCTAATTCAAGTGGTTCCAAGTCACTATCTCATTTACCACTACTTCATAATATTCATTCGGAATATCACTCAATTTGATTCTTAGGCTTTTCAAAGTGTCCGTTTTCGATTCCAACTTTGTTTTTACCTTTCGTCCGGATTGTTAACGAAGTCCTTAATTCGTGTCAGCTGAGCTTTTACAGGTCCACGTTTGCGGTTCAACACAACTTATATTCTTTAGACATACTGCTCTATAATTATTCTAAAGATTTTACAAGTACTAATTTTTCTAAGGTTTGACAATTCCGCGAGCGGACCAATATTGCCGATATAATAATTAATGGACTGTATATTTTAACAAATTTTAATAAGCAAAACGGATCCCAACCATATGGGATCGCTATACTTTTCGAACTGAATACAAAAGGTTACAACAGTTGGCTCGGAGCAAACTCCACATACAAGGAATTCTCGCCAACTGGCGCCAACAATGGCATATATGTAAAATTATGTGCGTGTGCGCACGCGTATGTTTATATAATAATTTAATATTCACTTAAAATTCTTTCTATAAATCAGAATTCCAAATTCACTTCATATACTTTTCTATAAATCATTATTCCAAATACATTATTTCGAAACGCGTCTCGTTTCATCTCGCTTTAAAAGGTTAAAACTTATATTTTGGCAGATTTATTCGGGATTCCTCATTAAGAGTTAGATCTTGATTTTTTTGACAGTTTCATTTGCGACTTTTAGTAAAAGAACATCTTAATTACACGTGCCTTACTGAATCGCTGAAACTTTTCCCTAAAACACTTAATGTAGTTTCTAAAAATAACTTACATTCCCTTCATTTGAACACGTGATTATATTTTTACCGTTCCATTTTGTCTTGTTTTTCCTTGTCTTTATATTTAGAAAAGGGATATAATTTCCTCTCTAACTTGCCCCTAACACTTGATCATAGAATATGCACAATTTTCTCATCTGATGTTAAAGTTACTAAAAACAAAAGATAATTTGATTTATATCCCAATTTTTAATAGCAACGACTACAATTCACAAAATGATAACATCTTTACGCTACATTATATATATATGTGTGTGTGTATGTTTCTTTTCAAGTGTTTAGGAGTGGAAAAGCTATTTTAAAAGCAATGACATGGGAAAAGCAAAATCTATTATATAACTTTAAAAATAAATCATATGATTATCAATGCATTTAAGGTATTAAAGCTAAAATTAATTGAATTAGCGAAAATACTTAACTTAAAATTTAAAAACATAAATAAACAGAATACGGGTAAGTTTATTTATAAATAAATTTAATTTGCAAAAAATACATACAAAATAGATCAAATAATTAATAATATAAAAAGTGTAAAAATAAGATTATTAAAATTATTTGTCTTACTTTAAATTGGACAACAAACTCAAAACTTTTCTACGTTTTAAATTTATTTTATCTAAGTAATCGAGACCTGTTCATGTAGATTTTTTAAATTGACTAACAACACAAATATTTAAGAATCTTATTTAGATTTAATATTTATTTCTATGAGTTTTATTTCGATTACGCAGATGAAAAGAAATTCAAATACAAATCTATGTTCAGAAACATCAAGGATTTTTCTTATTTATTTTTGTGTGTGAAAAGGTACATAAAATATATTGTAATGTGAGTTAGTTAAAATATACTGTGCAAATATAATTTTATTTTTCTTATTTTCAGCTAAAAGAAGAAAAATAGAACTAATCCTGTCTGCTGGTGATCTCATCAGGAAAAAATTATCTACAAAGAAAATCAAAATCGAAGGTGTATTTCTGGAAGTATTAATACCTATTATGGAATTATCTTTGCTTGATCTTCTGCTGTAAGATAATTAGAAATATTTAAAATATAATTTAAGCTTGAACTAATTTTGTTTTATTCATTCATCATGTATAAGTATGTTGTGAACATTGCTTCTGAATTATCAATAAAACTGCAACAAACAGTGTGAATAATAGCAGCCAAAGTTTATTCCGCAGACGCCTTACAATCTTACAATCACTCAAAGGGTCAAAAAAATCTTCAGATGAATAAAATTATATCGAAAATATAAAAAAGTTAATTACCTATGAAGTTCAACCAGCGTTGATTGCGCATCGCAATTCTTTTCTCCGACTGAACAAATATAAATTGAGAATAGTTGCTAAATGCCAACTAAAACAAAACAAAATTTTAACAACCGACGATTATGTATCGGCAAATAAATTAAATAATACGATAAATTAGAGCTTCATGAATTCTTGGATTAAAGCAGACAATAATAATATGAAAGAAAAATTTTCAACCTAAACAATATATATAATTTAAATAAGCAATTAAAAATTTGTTCAAATAAAAAAAGAAATTTAAATATAGAAATAAATATTTTACAATATGAAACAAGTAGTTTTTAGTTCTTTTTGATTACAGGAACAAAAAGATGTATTGATCTCTCTTAAAAAAAATCACAGTTTCTTCATCTTTTCTTGCTATACACGGTGTCTTTTATGTAATTGTGCGTGATAAATTAATTAAAAGAATTCGATGTCATTTACTAAGCGTTAAAAACATTTCAAAATCATAGTGACTTTCAAAGTAGTTCGAAAAAGCTTTTTTTTAAATATAGGCAACACTATAACATAGACCTCGAATTTCCTATTGTGTGAATATGAAGTTTTATACCACGCCTGTATATATTAAAAATAGGATTCAGTTCCAAAAATTTTTTAAGAATGATGTATTTTTCTTTTTGAACTAGAATCAATGTAACAAACAATATAATTTCCAGGAATTATAATTAAATTTAATTTGTTTCATTTCATTAAATTAATTATAATTAGTAAACGTTTATTTTAAATTATAAATAAAAAAGGGCATTTTTATTAAAACAAAGAAGAATTTTCCCAGCTTTCGAACAGTATTGCCAAAATACCGTATTATAAAAAAGTTGTACATAGAAAAATAACTTTCTCTGAATGCACACACACACACAATACTTATTAAATTAACCAAATTTGAAACAAAAAAGAATGCCGTTTATATGCTTGAGTTTACCATTCCACCTTTTTAGAATATTATTTTTCGAGTTTTATAGATTTTTGTTGCATGACATAAGTCGTAATTTCATATGCTTTTTATCGTGCTTTTTCCATAAAAACAAAATAAATCATTAAATGTAATATACATGTTTGACAAAAATTACCATGGCAATGTATTTGCTTCAATTTAAATAAAATCTTGTTTTGGATCTTTGTAACTGTACAAAGAAGTTTAGTTTCAGCCATTTGCATTGTAACTTGAAATTATCTTTAACAGACTTAAACAAAATGATTTCTCACAACCTTTTATGATATTTAATTTACATATTTAATGAAAACCCAAAATAATTTAGTAGGGAATTTAAATTTAAAGTAGTGAAGAGGATGCATTAACTATTATATTTGATACAGTTGTGGAAAATATTATATATAAATGGCTTCCCCGTAAATAGTTTTAAATATGTATTATTGTACTTTTCAATTTAATTCAACAAATAATTGTTTCAAAAACACTTTGAAAAGGAAATTATAATTATAATTTTGATTTTCTCTTTATTGATCAATATCACCTGTTCAATTTGCAAGAGTCGCTGAAACATGCTCTTTCTTTAAAGTCAAACAGCTCATATTTAAAGTGTGATGCTTCGTTCAAGTACGGTATATTGATAATAGACGAAAATATATCAGTTATTAAAGATTTATTTCGTTATACTAATAACAAAATTCTATTCTATAATCAAAAGGATGAATGAAGCTTTTAAAACAGATTCAAGAGCGTTATCAATTCGTCTTTAAAAGTTAAATACAGAATTAAATTTTACAGGAATTTCCTGGCTTGTTGATGAAGCTTCTACAAACAAATTTATTGTGAAATTGTTCTTTGAATTTTAGAGCTAAGTGGAAAGTTGACATTTGTGTTTTACCATTTAGTTTCTCTATAATTCTTCGTACTTTTTACCGAAATAATACATATAATTAAAACTAGGAATTATTCTGTTGTATAGTTACCAAAAAAATTGCTCTTTTATGTAAAGTAATCTTTTAATATCAAAGATATTGGAACACACTGAATACTTAAAGTAAGTAAGACCGAAGAAAATGGTATAAACAGTTCTTTTCACACTCTTATTATACTTAGAAAATCGAACTTTTTTTTGTCTTGCAAGCAGAAATATGAAAGAAATGTCATATTCTCCATCTTCGTTGTATTTAATCTAAATATTCGAAAATATGGCGTAGTCACTGAATTACTGTGACAGCATTGCCATTTTTTAAAAAAAGATTAATACTGTAACCCAATATTGTTTCTTTTCTAAGAATTCTGAAGTTTCAAATAAATATTATAAAGATATACACTAATTTGCTTTAAGCAGAATTTTTTAAAAGTCAAATAAGATTTATACAATTTACTTACATCTGACAAAACTATTTTGCAACAAAAGAATGTTCATAGAAGCCAACCAGAAGTTTCAGGCATGGAAAATTCTCACCCGCACTTTAAAAATTTTTGGAATTAACAATCTATAGTCAAAAAAGTACCAAGCAAAAATTTATATTTTTGAAAAATTCTTCCGAGGGATCCGAGTTTTATGGAGCATAGTAATTTTCTTATATTTGTTAATGTTTGCTTGCTGTGGAATAACTGAATCAAAAATATGCTTGGTGCACATTGCTGATATGTCTCTTGTAAACATTCTGTGGCTTGCAGTATGTTGGAAGTTCCAACCAATAGCAAAGTACATGAAAGAAATTCTTTTTTGAAATCTTACCAAGAGAATAGCTATCAATTCAAGGCAAAATTTTTAATATTTTCACACTTGTGTGGATTAATGTTGTATATAATGAAATTCGGTTGATAGCAGTACCTGGAATGATGAACCGTTTGAAAATATAGTTTCTTTAGGTCGCTATCAATCGGATTGGCACCCAGTGTGGAATTGTTATTTAGCGTAGGAATACTAGCAGGTTGTTTCTTTCATCATACATTTCCTCAAATTGCAACAATGATGGGTTTCCTTGTTCTTCATCATAATTATTGTCTAATTAACTACTGGCATGGTAAGATTCAAGAATTCTTTGAAGAACTTCGCGCGCGCGCGCGTTACTGGACTTTTACAACTAAATTTCAGAAAACAATAGATCACGTTAAAAGAGCCAATTTACTCATTTCGCCAATTTTGTTTATTCTACTTTCTTATTGGTTGACTGCAATCTTTTACGACTTAAGCAAGCTAATGTACACTGCAGTTTTCAATGACGTTAGCAGTTACATTTCTGTCGTTGTTAATACAAATAGCTACTCAATGCAATTCGTTATTCTTTTAGCATTCGCATCCAAAATTCCTATGTCCGTTTGTGAAATTAAGCGCGCTGTTATAAGAGCTTCGAATGTTCAAGACTGTGTTTTCATTGACAATATGAGATCTGGCGACATCAATTTGTTCATTTCCATGCTTGATAGCTTCAAAGAGGAAGTCACTGTGGCACCATTTGAAATACTGACACTCAAGAAAGGAATAATTCTCCTAAGTTTGGGTGTCGTGGTGACGTATGAATTGCTCTTGCTGCAAATACTAGAAAAATGAATAATACATCATGTCGTAGTGACATACGAATATATAATGTTGAAAGTATAGTCATAATGCTGAAAATATAAGTAAGTTCGCATGAGATCTCCTAGGAGACAAACTTCAAAATAAAGAGGCAATTTGTTTTCAAATGATGGAAAAATAGCTAAAAATTAATAGAACGTATTCAATATGGAGTCCAACAAAAATGGATTAATCGAAATAGTAATCTTGCCACATATAATTGTATGCTCTAAAGGTCGGATGACAAAGAGATGTCGCTTAATAAGAAATATCAAGCTTCTCTAGACTGTACTGTTCCTCTCCATGCTCAACACTCAATCAGATTATCATAACTTTGTTGGACTAAGAGTGCTCCCTTCTCAATGAGTATCTGTTTTAATCATTGGATATTCTCCGGAGAATATACCATACTTCCGTCGAAAGTTAGGAGTTCAGTCTACCCGGTTGTTATCATGCTTCTCCAGGTAATTACCCAAAGACCACCGCAACAATCTCTACCCCTGATGTTAGTGGGATATAACCCTGTTTTGATATCTCTCCATTTCAAGAGGCGCTGAACTGGCCATTCCATTCACCTTAAACCATGAACCTCAAGATAATCCTCAACGACTCAGCTCGATAAGGTTGGGCATTATCTTCCATCAGAATGAAATATCGCCAGCATATGGGCTGGCATATGAATGAAGGATCTCCTCCCGATATCACACACCATGCAGATCAGTGTAACCACCGAGGTAGATCCCTGCCTAAACCATGATTCCCCCTTTCCTATAATTGTGTCTTTCAATAATGTTGTGTGGATTGGCGGTATCTGGTGTGTTGCTCCCTCCAGATCAGCAGACTCATTGAATCATTCTTCAATGTAATCCTGGACTTGTATGTGAAGAGTACAGAAGCAAATTACAGTCTAGCCCCAGAAACGTATTATCTTGCCCACAATAAGGGGGACCTACTTTGTTGTCCGTTGAGGGAGACACACACAATTAGTCGTCTTGAATATAGAGACAAGCAAAGTTAAAATGGTCTGCAACGAGCTGTGGTACAGTTGTGGTTTCTTTTCTTAGAGACGAAAGATCTTTTGCAGGTGTTCGTGGTCGGCCTGGAACATGTCTTCTGCTCGCAGAATCTTCGGATTAATATTGATCACAGTCGTTAAACCACTTGTGAGACAAATTGCGACGAATAGCAGCCTCAACCTGTGACAACCCCATTTCAATCTATCCACATTAGCAAATAGAGCAAATGACCTCTCCTAGACATTGCTAGACTGTACAGACTACTGCCAAAGAAACTACCGACAACAGGTGAAAATCAACAAAACTTACACATGAAATTACGAAAGTTTGATATTTGAATTTTTTTCTCATTCACCTGTTATTTTCTATAAAATAAAAGTGGTAGCTATCGTTTTCGCGTAAGATTCTTTAAAGTTCGCTATTATTATTCATATAAACTATACATTTCATTGTTTTGTCATTTTTTTTTTTTTTACGGTGAGCTTCGGAAAGCATTTTGTACCTTGTCTTTTGGAGGCCGATGTGTGTAATGATTAAAGAATAGATATGAATATATGCGTATTACAATACAAGTACTTTATTTTTTTCTTATAACTATTTCATATTATTTGTCTGTGTTTAAAATCAATATTTTGATTTAAGATGTTTTGTAAGCAAAATTTACTGATCTTTCTAATTAGGAACCCCTTCCTAAGACATCTGTAAAAATATAACTTTCTGATAATATAATTTAATTGCTCACACATTATTATTTGAAATTCTAAATATGTGTAATTTTGAAAGTATACATCTGGCAATGAAAAACTTTATACAATTTTTTTCAAAAATTTAATTTTGATTAGTAAATAAATTAAAAATAAAAAAACCTTTTTAAAAACAAGCTTTTATTTAAATGCGCTATAAAGAATAAAATAAACTTTTTCTTTAAAACTTTTTTTACTATCAACTTATAACGTCATTACACAATTTATATGATATAAAATCTCGTCGCGAGATTAAAATACTTTTATTTACTTAGTTTGAAATTTTTAAAAATTAAAATCAATCAGATCAAGTTATTTAATTTACTTGTTTATCTGCAGAGATAAATCTCGCGACAAGCTTTTATATCATATAAATTGTGTAATGACGTTGTAAGTTGATAGTAAAAAAAGTTTTAAAGAAAAAGTTTATTTTATTCTTTATAGCGCATTTAAATAAAAGCTTGTTTTTAAAAAGGTTTTTTTACTTTTAATTTATTTTTCACTTTTTAGTTATCACTTGACAGGTTTCTCAGTCTGTTCATCTCATTCAATGCATCATTTTTGCTAGGTGTTTGCCGGTTATTTTCGAACAGTCTAGCTAAATGAATTCTCGCAAAAAGGGAAATAGACGAAAAACACATTTTTTTCTTAAATCTGTAATTATTAAGCAATTTTTTCAATCTTCGTACAGATCTTGGATAATATTGTCCTACACACGAAAAAAGTTCTATGAGATTTTCTTCATAAATGATGAAGTTATTAAATGTTTAATTAAAATTGAGTATTTTTTGAAAAACCATTAAAAAAAAGTTTTTTTGCATTTTATTTTTTAAATGACTGATTCTAAAAAAGCAAAGCATGAGCTGTTTTAGTACGGAATGTCGATTCATTTAAACAAAAAAAAATTTATGTGCACGATTTAGACATTATTTTCATAAAAACGCATCGATTTTGACTTATTTAAAAAAAATCGTAAGAAATACAAATATCATTTTGTAAAAAACATTATACCGTATCGGGACGAAATAAATTATCTTTCCGATTCTGTAATTATTTTTTGTCTGAGTTTCATAGATTAAAGTTAGATAAATTTTTTAAAGAATTTCTACAATGCTCCATTTCTATTTAACTTGGCAGCGTTGAGAAAAGTATACAATGTACCAATCTACTTGAAAAATAGCTCTACTTTTTTTGTTTTGAATTTAAATCCAAGAAAATAGATAGAAATTTGTAAAAAAAATTGCATACGTTGTAGAAATTAAATTATTTTTACGTTGTAGAAATGTAAACAGTCAATAGCACAACGTTATGAAATTCCAGTTTGGCTGAAAACCGATTTTCGAAGCCAACTTTTGTCATTGTTGTACCAATAACATTATTACAACGATGTAGACATATCGAAGTTGGCGCCCACAACTAGTTTAACGTTTTAAATTAATATCTTTTTAATTAATTGCAAATCAGATTATAAATAGTCAAAACATGCATTGTCATCCAAACTTAACGTGTATACAAAATTTCAGCTCAATAAGATGAAGATATCAGCTTCAAAATTGAGTTGCAAGATTCCACCCGAACAAATTACATACATAGTAAGTTAAATAAAAGCTTTTAAAATAAAAAACAGGGATTTGGTGTATGTCTTAACCTGCTGTGATATTTGATTCTATTTGAAAGACAGACAATTTTCAGACATTTTTTTAAACTATTTCTTTACAATTAGAATAATATTCATTTGACATCTGCATTTTTATTCAAGAATTTTGAACTATTAGTTTGAAAAATGTTGATTTCATTAAAAGATTTAAGATTTGCAATGACATTTGATTGGACAGATTTAAATATTTTGATTTTATTTAATTAGATGAGAAACATTGACATCTTAAGCTGCCTTCAATGATTTAACTTCTAAAATCGTAGAAGATATCATTACTAATGCATCCTAAACTGTCTATATACAGTCGATCCTCCATATTACGAACCTCTATATTGCGAGTTTTTCTATACATCGAACTTTTTCCTGGAATCAAGAACATTTCACGATTTTCTTCGTAAAATAACTCCCAATAGCGAAGTGCATTTTCTATATAGCGAACTTTTTTCTTCTGATTCAATTTTTGCTCTCCTTTTTTTCTAAAGTATTTTCTGGACATTTCAAGTTATTCTTTCTTTTAACTCATTTTATGGTGGTCATAAATCTTGAACTGGTTTTATTATATACGTAGCTTACCGAAAGCAATAGAGTTCTGGCTTTTCATCCAAGAAGAGCAGCCTTTAACCCTCACTGTAAAGTTCGCAAGAAACATCTTCCATATTCCCTTTCACCCTCAATGGAGTTGTCTCGAGTCCCCGTATCCTTGAACTAGTCTCCGTTCATTTGTAGTGTTGATCTGCCGTACTGCTAATTTCGTTTCTAGAAACTCAAAAATGTCAAAACGTAAGTGCTTAAGCATCAAAGAAAAAAATTTAATTTTAAGGAAGCGGTTAAAGACTACAAGAAACTTTCCTTGCAGTTTTTCTTTCTTTTCTTTTTTTGATAGGTAAGATACATGAAAAAATGTATATTAATTTACAAAAAGGTGTGAATAATTACTTGAATGTATAGTGTTTATTAATTTAAAACATTTTCATGTGGTTATAAAGAAAATTGATGGATGAACCTCTGCATAGAGAATTTTCCCTATAACGAACTTTTTCGGATACGTTATGTAGAAGTCCGACTGTATTTGTAACTGTCTAGAAATAACTTAAAAAACTAGTGCGAACTCATTAATATTCTACAAATTCGCACCAATTATACAAGCAAAGCTTTAACCTGCCTTCAATAAGGTTTTTGCTCAGGAAATTGACGTTTTTATTGTATCGACATAACTTCACTCTGTTTTCGGATACCACTTTCGCTTAGGAAGCAGACGTTTTCATTGTTTCGACATAGCCTTATCCTGTCCTCGGATACCGTTTGCCCTCAGGAAGCTGACATTATTATTGTATAGAAATAGCTTTACCCTGTTTTTGGTTACCGTTTCGCTTAGGAAGCTGACGTCTTTATTGTATAGACATATTTTTACTCTAACGTCGGATACTGTTTTGCAATTAGGTAGCTGACGTTTTTATTGTGTCAGCATCGCCTTACATTGCTCTCGGATACCATTTTCGCTTAGGAAGCTGACGTCCTTACAATATCGACATAGATTTATCCCATGGGCATATATATATACATATATAGCTACTGCCGTATCAACCATATCAATGATACGGGACCCCCAAGCTCCAGGGGAACCTCAACATGTGTAAGCAAACTATCCTAAGTTATCAAGGGGCTTCAAAAAAGGGCCCCAAGAAATTTTAATACCGAGCCCCACTCAGGACTAGCTACACCAGTGCTTTATCCTGTCCTCGGATACCGTTTGCCCTCAAGAAGCTGACATTTTTATTGTATAGAAATAGCTTTTATTGTATGGGCTGTTTTTGGATACCGTTTTCGCTTAGGAAGCTGACGTCCTTACAATATCGACATAGCTTTATCCCAGGGGCGTAACTACTGCCGTATCAGCCATATCAATTATACGGAGCCCCAAGCTCCAGGAGCCATAAAATCTGTAAGCAAAATATCCTAAACTATCAAGGGGATTCAAAAAAAGGGTCCCAAGA